>VYZM01014173.1:82967-255147 GCA_013398915.1 Dromas ardeola
TGTTGTGATAGGACAAGGGGTAATGGCTTTAAACTAAAAGAGGGGAGATTTAGACTAGATATAAGGAAGACATTTTTTACAACAAGGGTGATGAAACAGTGGAACAGGTTGCCCAGAGAGGTGGTAGATGCCCCATCCCTGGAAACGCTCAAGGTCAGGCTGGATGGGGCTCAGAGCAACTTCATCTAGTTGAAGATATGTCTGCTCATTGCAGGGGAGGTTGAACTAGATGACCTTAAAGGTCCCTTCCAACCCAAACTATGCTATGATTCTATGATATCTTATTAAGTACTTAATAGGGTTTGTGTTTTATTTTGGTTTTTAATTGAAACAGTAATAAAATGGATATCTTATTTGGTAATTAGTGTAAGCGCTTCAAAGGTTCACACAGCTTCTTTTCATTCACTATTTACTTGAACTTGGGGAGACTTGTACTGGCAGTTACTGTATGTAGCTCACTGACTGCAGTGATGCCACGCTGTTCCTGAGGAAATGAGATGGCCACATGCTGCAATGAAGAGTACCATGAGCTGCTATGTAATTCTCTTTTTATGTGTCACTCGTGCGTATGTCACTCTTGCAGTTCTCACGATTACAAATTTTGAGGAGAGATTTTTTTCTTTTTAATGCTGTTTGTCTAGCATATTTAACTACTAATATGCTCCCAGCTAAGTTTCTTTTAGGTATCAAGATAAGGATAACTGCTGGGACCTTTTTACATCTGAGTTATTTTTAGGTAGGTTGAATACATATTGAATGCTCAGAGGTATCCTGCGTTATAGGTTTAATAGTGTTTCTGCAAGTTCCCAATCCTTATTAATGTAACCTTGAAAATATATTAGTGTTTTATGCAGTATAGAGAAGATTCGGTGTCAGCCTGGAGGACTTGCCCAGTAAGATTATATATACCATGCTTATTGTAGTATATTTGGGAGAGGAAGAGGATATGGTCAGAATTCTGCAGATGCTTTGATTTGCAAGAAACCCACCTGCTTGCTGAAAAATTCTCAACTTTATAAAAGCTTAACTGAAAGTAATGTAGAGTTGGAGACTTGTGTAGTGTCTTTGGAATGGAAAGGTGGTTATGTGTCTCCACTTGGCAGGATGTTTTTTGTATCTGCAGTACAGGTAGCGTCCTTGTCTTAAAACTGCCAACTCCCTGTCTTGGTTAATACATGACTTCACATTTCTAGCAGGCATAGTGAATGGGAGGACATTTTGATAGTGCTTTGTTTTCCTATTTGTACAATTAGATACACTTTAAATTGTCCTTAGCCTAAAATCTGACTAAGAAAAAAAAAGTTGTACGTACTTTCTCTTCTTCTGTCCTTTCTCTAGTATAACAGAAGGCACTATGGAGAACGTGCCCTGTTTTCTAGCTTTGCCTTTAGACACCAGTTAGGGAGGTGATCTTCCTCTCAATTTCTACTTTCACAAACACACCTAACGTTTACCTATATTGTGTGGTTTTTTTATCTGTTTCCTTAACTCTTGGAATCAAGGCTCAGTCACCATGTGTGACCTTTTCTCCTGACTCATTGAAGTGTTGCAACTGTACTTGAGATAACTCCAGAAAAACTAAACTTTACTTAGAAAAAGTGTTCAAACTTATTTTTTTAAGAAAAAACAAGTTGATCTATATTATATCAAACTTGTACAATCTTCACTGTTGTGTCATTAAGGCAAAATACTTTTTTTTTTTTCCATATAGTTCTGGTCTTGTGATATTTTGTCCTGCAGACTTTCTGTATATTTGTTAATAAACTGCAGTCTAAGCAATTTTCAGTTTCTGACCATTTCTATGTTCAGCCCTAGAGTAATAAGTGCATAAAAGAAAATTCCACTGAAAAATATCTTTAAGGATGAAGAAAACTAGTCTTGAGAAAATATTAAAGGAGGAAAAATAATATTTTGGAGCTGGACTTTTTTTTTCTTTTCATTATTCTTTAACAAAACATTGTTTTCCAGGTAGGAAAATACTCATGGTTTGATGTGTTCTAAGTTCTTATGTTCCTGTGTTGAGCATCATATTTCAGAGTTACTGCTAATATTGCCTCTTTGAATAAGGCTTGGATAATTCTGCTATTCATAGCATTGTTACTGTTCGTTCTTCTTGGTTTTCACTAGCCATGAGGGGGGAAGATAGGTTTGAATTTTTCTTGACTTGATTGGACTTTAGGGAAAAAAAACTTTCTCTCGTTCTTTGATCTGGGCTTGCATTTCCTTTTTCCTTATTTTTCTTGATCTTAATCTATGCTTTGAATGCACCACAGACTACTAAACAAAACTGCAGCATGGTTTCTTGCAAGTCAGTAATGGTTTTCAGAAGGGTAGCCTGTATCTTACCAGAGACTGCAGCGCATGGGAGATACTTAAGTCTCACCTTAGTATCGATTTTTTTTTTTTTTAAAGTCTTTTGCCTTCAACGTCTCTTTGACCTGGAAGCACCTTGGAAGTCAAGGTGTTGGTGTATGATTCGGCTGACGGAGGCTGTGAGTTGTTTGTGTTACTTTACTGTCATTCTTGCAAGTGAATGGTCTGAACACCAAAGTGGAGATTAACGACATTTCTGTATAGGTAGTGCTGCTGAAAAAGGCAACAGAGGCACAGCTATGCTGAGCAAAGGCAGTTTGTGCTGGGCGCTCTCCAGTTTGAAGTGGGCGGCTTGTCATGAGCAGTGTGTTCCCAGACGTCCCCACCAGTGTCACTCTGGTAGATCACCAAAGACATTTCAAAGATAAGCCAGTCTGGTGGGTGGTAAAGTCAGTGTGATGATCTCTGGCCTGCTGTACATGCGACTTCCAAAGTCAGAAAGGGGCAGAAGTTTTTCTGTTGCCTTTTATCTGTTATTTTTGGTCTGTCTCCTTGGAGGCCACCATGGCCCATGCTGAAGTGAAGGAGTCTTACCTAGCCCCAGGTAGATGAAGGTGTTTTGTTGGAACCCCTGGGGGTTCAGTTTAGATTTCTTAAGTGCTGCTTGATTAAGCTGCTGTGATTTTGTAGATTCAGAATGTTCTTAAATACGTGTAAGCATCCAAAGTCATCTTAATGTCACTCAGCTTTAGCAAGCTATGAATAAAAATTGTTGAGTTGACTTCTCTGGTTCCTAAGGAGAGCCTTGAGATAGTTTGAGTTAATAGAAAGTAATTACTGACACCCATTGTCACCTGTGTGAAGTTTTTTTTTTTTGTTAACTTTTCAGTGACAAATAATTTCTTACTTCGGTCTTGGAGGACGATTAGGAGTAGCTGGCATTCAGAAGGTTTTACTGAAAGGTTGAGATTGAAGAAGCTACAGGATATGACTTGTAATAATTGCCATCAACTATGGTAACATCAGGTGGCTGATTAAATGCATTGTGTAACTGTTGTGACATGACATATTGTACTTAGTCAGAAGTGCAATTCATACATTGTTCCTTTAGTTCTGTTTCCCTTGGAGCTGTCCCAATGCTCTGCTTTGTTTTTGAAAACTCACTGACCTGGAACTATTCATAATTGTTTTTTCTTTCCTCTTTCAAGTACATTGTATGTAGTAGACCATACTATTCACAAACTTCGATCTTTTTTTTTCTTTTTTTTTCCCTTTTCTATCCTATCTGGCTTGCTTTTGCAATATCCACAGAAGATTGCAGGTTATCTTGCACTTTCTGTTTTCTTGCACACATCTTAACGAGCTCTTTCTTGTTTTTGCCAGAGATGGTGCGCTGAATCATTTCCACAAGAGGCATCTGCACCACTGTGAAGCAAGAATACATTAAAGAATAGAAGGTGTGAGGGTGTGCCAGTGCTTTCCTGGCTAGAAAGCTAACCCCCAAGTGAATGTATTGAAGATTTCTAGACTTGGTGGGACAAATACCTCTACCTCCAATTTTATGAATACTGCTAGCTATGGCTGTGGAACTCTGCTTGCTGCTGCTGCTGTTCTGTGGAAGTACTATTTCAGAGGTACAGCCTATATACAAACCGCCTCCTGGGACTTTGGATTTTGGATTTGTACCAGCCAAGACGTATGATACAGGTGCATACCATGAACCTGGGCCAATAGGAATATTGTTTAAAATAGTACACGCATTCCTGTACTTAGTGCAGCCAAATTCTTTTCCTCAAGGTGAGTAGATACACATCTTTTTTTTTTTTTATATAGATTTGTTATTGATGTATTCATCCTGTTGTAGATACCAAGACCATCATCTGGAACTGATATGAAGGGCTTTGTTAGTAGCATGTGTTATGGCCTGGAAATGTGTACAGTGTCATATGAACCAATGTTTTTCTGCTAAGCATCGTGTGTTTGTGTGTGTGTGTGTGGGGAGGGGTTGTTTATGAAAATGAAATGTTGATGAAATTTCACAGGAGACTGCTTACATATCTCAAAGCTGTCACTGATGCATTTGAGGCTTTTTTTTTTTTCTTAACTGAAACTTTTTCTTACGTATGCCCAGAAGCACGGGATATAGGAGTAAAGCATAAACTGCTTTGTGTTTAATATTAAATCCGTAAGTGACAGCTCTGAGGTTTGCATATTATGATAAACAGTCAGGTGATTATAGTATGAGATTTAGCTTAGGAAATGGAAACGTAGCAATGTGAAATAAATTTCATTTGTTTCCACATTTGTGCATTCGCATTCAAGTTTTATATAAGGGCAGTTGCATTACACAGCCACATGTAACTTCTTGTTCCTTGTAAGCTGAAGTTAACACTTGAGACTGCATTTGTTTTATTCAGGCATTTTTTTCCATTCCTTTCCTACTCAGTTGTCCCTTCTTCTAAAGGAAAAGTTAAGGTATCAGAAGAGTGTGTGCTTATTGAGGGCGCATTGATTAAAAGGTGTGTTTTGGAACTCGGTGTGTTTGTGGATACAGTAGCGGTATCAACCTTCCAATGTGCTTTTTGTTTCATTTAGTTCTTAAAAGAAAATGCTAATGTGTTTGTATAAGATTCGCATTTAGAATTATATTGAGGTGAAGCTTTAATAAAACCTAAGGATGGCTTTGGTTTGTTATTGATTCCTTTTGGTGGTTTAGTTGTAACTGTGTATAAAAGACTTTTATATTATTTTGTAGTACATCTCTCAACTTAATGTATTAAAACCTTTAGTAACTTCAAGTCTTAAATTCTCTGGCCACGTACCTGTATGATAGCTGTGAACTGTTATTTGCTCGTATTTTTGTCGTCTGTTTAATAGCTGTAAAAGAATGAGCTCAAATGAACTTGAATGAAAGAATTCTGTTTAGACAAGTGCTCGGAGTCCCGGCTGTTAACCAGGAGAGCAAAACCCTGGCATGTTCCTTGCAGGATCTGCCTTCTGAGCAGGTCTTACACAAGGTGTAATGAGGGCAATTACATGAAGGTGCCAGGAATGTCACCTTTTGGAGGAACTGTTTCCAGAAACCTCTGCTTTTGTGGCCTCTTTCCTTCCATTAAATATGCAGATGAGCTCTGAGAGAGGTGACTGTGAGACCTGATATGTTAGGATTGTCATCTGCATTCAACTCTTAGAAACAGGCCTTCGTTCTGCCTAAAGCCCTGCTTGAATATTTTATTCTCTTGTGAGTGAGGAAACTTGATTTCAGTGAGATGTTTACTGTGTCTTTATATTACCAGGAATTTGGTCTGTAACCTTGTATGTCAAATTTAATATTATGTGTCCTAAGCATATAAATTATTATTGAATATAGAATTTACGATCAAGATTATAATTCCGTGGGACAGCTTGTAGTAAGTTTTGCATTAAGTAGATGTTAATGAAATCCAGTATTAAAGAGAGAGGAGACATCCAGAAGTAAATCACTTGTTCTTAGCCTGTAAGCTTTGAACATCTCATACCTCTCCTTCCTTCCTTGCAGATACTTTTTGCCAAATCAGTCATTTTTAGAAGTTTGTCTTTCGTTACTTGCATTAGGTGAAGCCCTTTTCCCATGCCCCTACATACCTCACTGCAAAATACAGATTTGACGGATCATGTCAGTTTGAGTCATACCATTTAATTGGTTAATCCCCATAATCTCTTTTGCCATATGCTGTTCTATTTTCACATTCAGTGTATTAATGGTACAGTTACATATTTGAAATGCTTTATTTTTTTAACTGCAAACTTGAAATAGAGTTAATTCTGATTCAGAGATGAAAATAAACATAATCACAAATGAGCACAGAAAGCAAACCTTCTGATGTTTCCAGCTCAAAACTTGATCATTCTGATTGGGCTGGTGCTTCACAAGAGTTAGCTCCCGGTTGATGTCCCGGTGTATTGCATATAACCGTAACATAGAGGTGAAGTGTGATTCGTGCGCGGGATTTGGCATCAGTCATTTATACCTTTGATTTTAGTAGTCTTATATTATTTATTTTTTTTTGCTAATACTTGGAAATGTTTGATGTTTGGTTTTCCAGAGGGAAAAAAGTGGCAGGATTGTCTAATTCCATGTGGATATTCCTGCCTTTGCAAATAATTTTGTGCTTGCAGTAGTGTTCTGATGGAGCTCAACGTTACAGGATAGCATTCATACTCCTTCAGTCCCAAGTGTGCCTTTTAGGAAGCGTCGTGGTTTAACCCTAACCAGCAACCAGGACCATGCAGCCATTCCCCTCCCAGTGGGATAGGGGAGGAGAATTGGGGTGGGGGGGGGGGGAAGGAAACCTTGTGGGTTGAGATAAAGACATTTTAATAGAAGAGAAAACAATAATAATGGTAAAAGTATATACAAAATAAGTGATGCAGTAGAATTTCTCTCGCTACCCAATGATCGATTGCCCAGCCTGTCCTGAGCAGCGATGGCGGGTTCCCCCCTGCCCTGGCCAACTCTCATTTATCTATTGAGCATGACATCTCTGGTATGGAATATTCCTGTGGCCAGCTTGTCCTGTCTGTGCTCCCTCTCGGCTTCTATGGGAAGCTGAAAAAGTCCTTGACTTAATATAAGCATTACTTAGCAATAACTAAAACAAAATGTGTTATCAATGTTATTCTCATACTAAATCCAAACCACAGCAGCTGCTAGGAAGAAAATCAACTCTATCCCAGCTGAAACTAGGACAGGAAGAAAGCTAGTACGGTAAAACAAACTATGAAGTACGTCAGTCTTTGGGAAATGTTGTTGTTAAAGTATTTGCATGCTGCTAAGTCTTAACATTTATTTAAATGTTTTTATATGTTACTTAAAAGTTGAAAGGGATTGCTTCATTTAAAGGAAAAAAAATCAGTCACAAAATATTTTCTAAGTTTTTTTGTTGTTGTTGTTAAGTCTAAGTGAGTAATTATTTCCTCGCATCTAGATTTATTCATGGCATCCGGTTTGTGGTCATACCACTTCATCTAAGTTTAGATTTAATAGGTAAGTTATTAATGGGATTAAATACAGTGCTCATGTAAAGCGCAGTAGCAGAACCAGAACAAGGAACTGAAACTCCTGAAGTTGTTTTTATTTTTTTTTTTAAATTGCTGAATCTTTACAACCAGCACTGTGCTCTTTGGATATGGCAGTAAATGAGTTTAAAAAAGTGAACTAGGATATCTGATTGCAGTGCTTCAGCGCGTGTAAATAGATTCTGCTTTTAACTCCACCAGTCAAATACTTTTTGTTCTCACTAGATGATGTACTGGGGTAAATGGAAGTGAATTTACTTCCAAGGATAAACTGTTATGCAGTGAAGCAGCCTCCACTTTGAGTTAATGACACACTGCAGTGAAAGAGACTGTGTTTGGTCACCGGTTTGCTACCTGGGGCTCAGTAGGTCTCTTTAATCTTGCTGTGCCTTGGTTTCTCCATCTGTAAAATGGAGATGATGGTGGTACTACTCCTTTTGTTGAGGACTACGTAGGATAGAGCATCGTTATTCTTTCCTGTTAATAGCACCATTTACAATAACTAGATGATAATAGGAAAATTACAAGTTGCTTCTATCAATCAGCGAAGAGGACATCTAACAAAACAAATTGTCATGTTTTCTCTTAGAATTTGCCTTAAACTGAGGTGGAATTTATTAATAAAGTTAAGTCAGTTCATGGTTGTGACATGGTGCGTGTCACCTGTTGTGTTCGAGACCTTCAGGTGTGAACTTGACATAGATAGGGCATGATCAGTATGATCCTCTGGCTGCTATGAATATCTTATCATGGCTTTGTCTTTGTTCCCATGGAAACCAGTTGTTAGTTTCAGTAAGACGACATTAATCTGAGATTCCACTTGCCAACAGGTTGTGCACAACAAATCTTTGGCTTCACGGCTTGTGTCTTGTAACAAAAATGTGAAGAGTTCACAAAGGAACCAAGCTGGGAATAAATCTGCTCCTATTTTTAGGTGAAATAAGACAAAAACTTAACAGGCCTTTTTACCTCATTCTGCTCTACATGAACATACTGCAGGACAACTGTGCCCCTTACGTTAAGTTACAACTGCTTTGTTCCAGTTTCTGCTTTTTATTCTGGATCATCCTGTTTCTGGTGAAGAAGGAATAAAACTTTAACATCAAAATCAACTGTTGAATGCAGGTACTTCCTGGGCAAAACATAGTATGAAGAGTTAAATGTACTATTTGCCTGGTGGGAACAAGACAAAACCGGTTTTTAGACCTGGACTACACCTCTCAATTCTTTCTGTTAGTGGAGTCTCACTTGTTGAACAGTTTCAGCATAAGACTGAGGATCAGAACTTGACAATTTTAATGCGAAATCCTGTTTCTGACCCCTTTTGGTCTTCCTTTCTCCTCACCCTGTCAGCCTTTAAAGCAGCTGCAAATTGTGGAGTTCAGCAAGTTCGTCTTGTGTTCCCTATCTCTGCAATTAATCTCCCACACGCGTGTACTCAGCAATTAAAACATTTTAACATTAAAAAAAAAAAATAAATCACATAACTCGATGTGAAAATAAACAGTGTATATCTAGCTAGTATGGCTGTAATAGAAAATGTACATGCAAACCCCTGTTGTTGTAGGTAGGTTTGAGTTCCTAGGATATTGATTTTTTTTTTTAATAGGTTAGCTGTGTTGGATGTGAGGTTCTAAAGAAAACAATCAAAACACTTTATCACCCCCTCAGTTAAGAACTGAGTAAGTCAGAATTGGTTTTTTCTTTTGTGTAAAACTAACTTCTTTGCCTTTTGTAACTGTTCGGTTCTTGGCTGTCCACTTCTACTTTAGTTTTGCTTCCTGTTAGTAATAAATCTTCCACAGCTCCCATATCACAAAAAAGCATGTGTCTGGATGTTGCAGCATTGGAGCAAAACTCAGCTATGCATAGCTGGTAATGCCTCTTTGTTTTTAAACGTCAGGCTTTCCCGGGAATGCTGGCCATGTCCGCACCAACGTGCGGTGAAAAGCCTGCACTCCGGCTCTGACTTATGTGCAGATGCTACAGTTCAGCAACAGAAGATACTGCTCGGGTACCCCAAGCAATTATGACCTTTTATAAAAACTGAAATTATAATATCCTTTTTCCCCAATTGTGTGAAGTCTCAGTTTTAGTTTGGGCGTGAAACTGCCCTGATGTGATAGACTGCCTTTTTGAGCTAGTGTTTGACACTGCGCATATGGGTTGGTTTCCCTAAAGCTTATGTCCTGGAGCTGAGTTGGCAGCACAGATGCAATGGCTGGTGCAGGAACTGAGAAGAAGGGAAGAAGAGCGAGACCTGCTCTTTAGTAAGTTAGCTGTTAGATTGGCTTAGCTGTATTGTGAAATGACAATTTCAGTAAGCTGTAGAGTCAGTGCCTTCACCACATCCCTGTAACTGTTTTTCCAGCACTGTGGCTACAGCTGTGACGTGAATTTAGAGTAGCAGCTGAAGTGTGTGTATCAAAAATGCAAGTTTTGGTGACAGAGGTTATATATAGCAAGTAGTGGTGTTGTCTTTTGGGTAGAACTGGGATAAGAAGCGGGGGGTCTTACAGTGTTCCTTTATTTCGTAATATGGTGTATACTTTGCAAGAAGTGTCCTGTGTCTAATGTTGGAAATACTGGGGAAGATGGAGCAGCAGGAAGATAGAAGATAAATTAGCCTCTTCTTTTCTCTGCCCACTCATATACATTTAAGGAAATAGTTCTTAAAAAAAAAAAATCATTGCTCTTTTCATGCTGGGAAGTTAAGAGATGCTCTACTTGGTGACATACCCATGTAAACAAGGAACACTGAGAATGTTTCCGAAGCAGATTTATGGCCTGCTTTTTTATTTTCTTAGGTGTCGGAAGAGTAATTCCTTTTTCCCTGAACTATTCCAAACTGCAGACAATCTAACAGATTGCTTGTCAAAAGGATTTTTTGTGGACAGGGAGGAGACAGAGGTTTTAGGGAGGGGAGGCTTATACAGATTATCTACTAGAGGCTACCACAGAAAACTCCAGTTGCAGACATTAACACTTCTCTGATGTCTTCCTGCCCGCTTCTTTTGGATTACACAAACAAGGAATCTATTTTGCAGACAGGTATTATGTGGAAAATATGCAAGTCACTTTTTAATCAGTGTAGCATAGCTGATCATCTGAAAATCTTACACCGTCTGGAATCCTTTCTCTACAGTATCCTCAACTGCTTGCCCTGATCTGGTTTAATACTGCCTGCCAGCTGTGCCTAGGAGAAAAAACATGCCTTGACAGCAATTGGAAAATGACAATCCAGCTTCACAAATTACAACACCATTAGGATGGAAGGGAGAAACTAATGAAAACGAACCTCAAGTGGAATTTGAGGGAGCTTGTTACTTTCTGTGGGGAGGGTGTTCATAAGTGGCATTAGCACAGATGGCTGTGGTGACAGGCTGGAGGGCACCTCAAGCAGTAGTACCTCTTGGAGGCTAGATTATAATAATAAATAAAATGTCCCTACAGTTGTGTGGTATTGAGACTCAGCTTCTATTTTCCAAACGTAAACTGCCCCCATCCCTTCCGAATTAGACTGCTATGACCTTTCTGCCTGTTGGGAACTTTTCCTGGCGAGTGGGTTGGGCATTTTCTGGGTGAGGTCCTGAGTTTGCCCAGGAAACCTGCTAATGGTTACAGCATGGGCAATGCTAGGCGAGTCCTTGATCCTGTCCTGACCCTGTTCTGTTAGTCTGTGGGCATTACTCGGAGACACAAGGTATAACCAAAGAGCTGATCAGCAGCATTCCCTGCATCGCTGCACAGGGGATGAGTTCTGGGTGCAGCTAAATTCGGGGTGCCGACTACAAGGAAGGGAAGGGTGGGAGGTACAGGATGGTATTGTGACAGAAGGTGGCCCTGTTGGGTTTTTTTTGTCATTCTAGGTAAACTAGCTTCATTGATAGGGTTTTTACGTTTTTAAAGAAAAAAAAACAGAGGTACCAGGTCCTAAAAATGCATGTGTCTAGATAATTAGTGCTACTGTGCTGTGTGTATTGGTGGTGGGGGTGGGTAACGTTAGATACATTGAATATAGCGTGGTGTCTGTGTACTACCAATTACAGTAAAACACTGAATTAAGCTCTGTGTGCATTCACTTCTGTAAAAGATTGGCCATCCCATTTAGTATCTCATAGCAGAGAGACAGGCAACTTGGGCATCAACTTGGTCCAAGCCTAAGTTTTGCCTTTCAGAGGCTGGGGCAGAATCACAGTCAGAGTACACCATGTGAAGAAGGCCGTTCTTTGTGTCCCTCCCTCTGTTAACAGGAAATCTAAACCACTAAAAGCATGAAAGCTTATCTGAGACTTACAGAGCGTACCTATAGTATCTTGTACGGTGGGAAGTGGGATGGGATAGGTTTTGGGTCAACCACATCCTCTGGTAATGTGTATAGTGTGTGAACCTCTTTGAAAATTATCTGTGACTTACGGGTTTTTATGCCACTCTGCTGAGGCTCTGTGATTTTTCTAGCTTAACAATGGCAACTACTCTGCTGTCCATCCTCCCCCTCCATTAATTTTACAAGCTTATCTATCCACATAGCGTAGAACCTCATTCTCTTTTCTAATTTGTAGTTCATGAAACTGATGGGGAGAGAGAGGGGGGGGATGTCACTGAACTTACTGGAATAATGTTTTCACAAGCCTCTAAGGGACCTCTCAGTTCCTTCATCATCTTGGCTGTTACGAAGCATTTTGAGTTAATCATGTGAGATACTGTGTGGATACTGCCTGTTATTGGAAAAGCAGTCATTTGGCTTTCTCTTTTCTTTGTTATAGACCATCATTATTAGATAACATTAGCTTAGCCTTCTCATTTTTTGTCTGACAATTTGCTTAGTTTGTTGTTTACGGAGCAACAAACTCCTAGGTCTTGTTCAATGATGGCTTTTTCTGGAATGGTGTCAGCCAAAGTAATAAGAATTTGATAGATCTTTGCAACAAGTCTTCTTTCCACAGTCCTCATATTCAGTGTTTAATTACATTGAAAATTATGAGAATCAGATTTTTTCTTCTCCTTTGTTCTCACTATTTTTTTTTTGCTTTTCAAGATGCTTTGTATGACTTTTAGATCTTAACAAAGTTGATGCTTTCTTTCTAAGTGAATATGCACTATTCAAAAGTTGCTGGAGCAAAATAAATGTATAAGTATTAGTTTTAGTAGGGTTTGTCATCCTTTTAACAGTATTAAATCTTTCCAGATTGATATTAAGGGTTTTGAGTGTACTTCTTCATTTTCCACGATCGAGTTACCTTCTTCTTGGAAGGGAAACCATCTGGCACGAATGTCAGCTATTGTAGTTTAAGCTGACTAATCTATCAATATATACATCTTAAGTGTAAGTCTACCAGTTGCAAAAAAAACCCCCACGAACCTGCTTTGACGCTTTTTTGCAATATGCAGATATTTCTTCTCATCTAAAGCCAGTTCTGTGACTAAATTATGACCTGTATTGCATTGTAACATAGACAAGATCCTTATTTTCTCTGAAAATATACAAATAATTTTATTTTTGTAAACTTTAAACAGTGATGGCAGTTGTGAATATGAATAGAAGAACTAAGTATTGCCTCGGCTATTTAACGCAGCTGAAAGATGCCTGGGTGTACTTGTACAGAACAAATACAAACTCAAGGCCTAATTAACTTCTGTTGGAGTGGCAACGCTTACATTTGCTTTGATTTTTGAGTGAAGTAGTGATTTCTGTAGTACTTAGAACTAACGTGTGTGAGAGGATTTTCTGTGCTTTCCTCAGTTACAGCAATTTCTGAGGAGAGAAACGAGTAGGAAAACTTTAGACTGTTGTTCATATAGTCTAAATATTTACTATTTTGATCAAAGTTACAAGTCCAATATGTCTACACAACCCACACTATCAAGAAGTTGCTCAATCTCTGCAGTGTGCTAAAACAGACAAGCATGTACAGTGCACCAAGTTAAATCTTTGCCTGTAATCTGTTGTAAATCCTTACCAGATGGTGGCCTAGAGGGAACTTTAGGTAGCTACTGCAAACAAAGTAAGTGGCAAAAAATAGCTGCCATGGCACAAACAATGTGCTGCTGAAGTTTTGTTGCTTTCAGAAAGTGAGCGAATGCAGTTTCTGTGTGAATGCTTCTTCAAAGCATTCTACTTGACTTTGTGTCTGTGTGATATATGCAAATTTATTGCAGCCTCCTAAGCAAAGATTTTTCTAAAGGCTACTCTCTTTTTGTTCTTTTTCCAAAACTTCAGCAAGAACAGAGCTCTCTTTGTAGCAAAGAACAACTAGAAAGTCCCTGCAAAGGTTACTTTCAAAGGAGAAATCTTTCATTCTAGGTGTCCTGTAACAGTCAATATTGTGGCAATTTCTTTTTTTTCTTTAAACCTTTTCCTGACCAGGCTCTTTAACATTGTCTCTGTGTGTTGACAGAAAGCAGAAAATGTGACTGCACTGAAGGAATAAGCTGTAAGGCATGAGGATTCTCCGTGGAAGACTTAAATTACCCATTTGGTCTTACTGACTATAATGACCTTGAGGAAGCTAAATTTATAATACTTTCATTGTTTCATCCATATTTTTTGGAAGCTGGGGAACGTTTTGTGTGCACGAATGAAGTTAGTTGACTTTTACTATTATCTGATCCCCTGCTGTATAAGTTCTTTAGTGGATCAATGGTATTTTCTGCCAGGAAGGTTGCAAAGGGGTGTCCTTAATTTCATGTTCTGGTTACTGCAGCCTGCTCGTCCAGCAGCTGTTGCTGCTCTGCAATTCCTCATCTTCAGCGATTGCACTGTGGTTCGTCCTGCCTGCGCTCTGGTTAAAGCTCGCCCTGTTTAGACCACTCCTGGAGTTTCAATCCTGCTCGTAGCTGTTCATCTCTTCATTACCTACTTCATATTGCAGCTCTATCCCCTCTCACACTGTCCCTCGCTGCATCCAGTATAAACTAAGACTCGTTTCTAGGTGGTCGAGTAGCTTGTCCTTTCAACTATGAATAAAGCAGTATATGCTTTACAAGTCTGTCGAGACCTTAAAAATACTTTTGCTATGTTTTTGCTTGTGTCATATTGTGCATTGCTGGATTGTGAAACCGAGCCAGAGTACTGTAGGATAAGCGCATCTCTCTTGCTTTTGATCAACATGTAATTAAAGAATGTGCAGTCAGAGAACGGAAGTGGATGATGATCATGTTGATGAGGTGAGAAATGTTGAATGATGATCATGTTGAATAGGGTGAGAAAGCAGACTGCCATAGCAGATGAGATGAGAAGTTAAAATACTTGAGCAATTTAGTATGTATTTGTCATTTTTTACCTCCATTGAAATAAGTTCTTCCAGCCACTGTAGAATAACGGGTTCTAGGGCTTCATTCTGCATGTCAGGGGTGAAGTACAGCAGCGAGGTCCCTTTCTTACTTGCCTTTATTTCTTGTCCAAAGGCATGGCTGATGGTTTAAGGCTATAGTTTTTTGCACATTATTTCTATAATGCAGGTGAATAAGCATGTGATCAAACAGACAATTCCATTTCACCATCTCTGTAATGTAAGTAGGTGGTCTTGTGCAGGGGCTTCAGAAGCGAGGGGAGGTAGGTGTCACTCTGGAGTTGTGCTCAAAGGGAAGACGGCCACAGTGGCCTCTTGTGAGGAGCAGGAGGGTGGAAGCTGAGCCAGCATGATGTTCCCAGTAACTCAAGGTGCAAACCCAGGGAACTGTATGGAGAGATAGCTTGCCTGAAAGTTGTGGGGAGAATTTATCTGACAAGGCTGGTTTTTATCTTAGTCTGGGGACAAGAGCTTTGGCCCAAGTCTGTTTGAGGGAGATGTTGTGAAGAGGGAGGGGAATGAACCTGCTGAATCTGGAGTTGGAAAGGAATGGTTTGGACTATCTGAGTGAATGCATGGATTAGACTCCTCACCTGTGAATTAAAGTGGTCTTTACTATGTGGGAAGTGGGAAGATCTCCTCACCTCTAAGACTTACCACTTGGCCTACGGAGTGAGTTTTCTCCTTGCTCTGCAGAAAGAGGACAGACCGCATGGGGTGAGCAATGCAGCAGGACCTTCTCTGCAGTCTCCGCACCAACGTGCGTGGTGGATTCTTTGGCCATCAACATTACTGAACTCCCACCTCGCTCTGCAGTGGAACCAGAGCCAAGCGACCACAGTGCAATTAGGGGTAGTAAGAGTGAGGAGAGCTGTTTGGTAGGTAGTTATGTGGCACTGAAGGGGAGGACCCTGGATGACCTGATGAAGGAGACTTCTTCAATAGGAGCTGAATGTGACCATAGTAAAGGCTAATGGCTAGAGGCTTTCTACCTTTGGGTAAGCAACCAAAGCCCCACTCACGTTAAAGCAAGTATTTTAAAATGTCAATACAGTAAACTTGCAGTAAAACTTGCTACAAGATACCTGAAAGATTTTTATCTCTGATATTAAGTCTGAAAGGCTAATATAGCTTTCCTGGTTTTCATGGACTTGCAAGAGTTATTCACTAGTCTGAGTCATAATTAGAGTGGGAAAAAAACAAGCTTGAAGTCACTTTAATTCATTAATTTGAGATTAATTATTGCTGCTTATTTATGACGCTAAATGTGGTCAAACCGACTTGTACTCAGAGAGAATACAAGTTCAGTATGCGTGTAATCCATTGCCTCTCCTATAAATGAAGGGGAATGGGGTGAAATACTGTGATATGCATTAGAACAAGATAGCATTAAAGCAGTTATTAATTTATCATATGTATATTATCTATGTGATTCTCCCCTGTTGTTCTGAAAAATCTCCATTCAGCACAACATGAATGCTTCAGTCATGGTTCTTACTGGTTTGCCTGAAGTCCTTTCCAGAATAGAAGCCTAATAGCTTATATTATGTATAAAAAGATAAATTAATTTCTGTCATAATTTGATTAATGCTGGAGTTGCACTATAACTGAACAGGCTCAATGGAATTTTTTGAGTGAAGATGAAGCGTAGCATTCCCAAAGGTTTTACTCCAACTGTTTTCCTGTCGCCTAGATTTGAAAAGCTTTCTTGGCAGAAGAATTTGTATCTAATTTATGTTGATGCTTAATAGCTAGACAGCTTATTTCTAAATCTCTATTATTTTTGCTCTCCCTCTCTGTAGAGCAGTTTTGAGAAGCAAGCCTACTGCTAACCTCATTTTCTTGTCTGGGTAATGAGATATTGAGTGTAGGTACACAATATGTGTGCAATGCAGGAGTTAGTGATTATGTTTTCTTAACCGGGGCTCCTCAGAGGTGCTTAATATTTTATCACAAATTGCAGTGGTAAATTAACAGTTCATCTGGCTAGTTAGATTTACTAGGGCAGATGGCATTTCGCATGGGTGATGAGAGCAGGAAGGAGACAGAGCAAAGCAGTAATGTAATTAGCCGTGTATATGAGCCTCACAAGGTAAATCTCTTTAACCCCAGTGATAAAATGTGTTCTGTGCTAAAGCCTTGGATTACTGGTCCTGTGAAACAATGTGTGCAGCTGGTCAAGCTGAGATTTCAGGAGTAATCCCATTAATTTGAAAATAGAGGACACCGCTTTTTATCACACCTTCCTAGCACGTTTATATTTGCAACAGAAATCAGCCTCAAGGTGGTACTCTACCAATAACGCAGGAGAGAGTCGTGTGGAGTTGCCTTAGTTCAATTTTAAATAAAAACTTATTTGAATGCTGGAGATGAGATGTTCTAGCTAGGGAGGAAAGGTGCTTCAGAGAAACAAACCAAAATCGCAGACTGAATTAAACGTGAGCTGAGGTGTCTCTTTGCTGTGCTACGGTGAGCAGTGTAGCCATACCTGAAAAGATGATGCTTGTGTTTACGCAGTACCTGGCACAGGACATTCCCCTGCTTAACCTTTAAGTTCTGCAGCAGTAACCGTGATTGCTATCAATATGTATAAAACCTAATAGGGAGATTCTTGATTCTGCAAAACCACTAAGGCTAGTTTGTGCTTACAGGTGTGTGGGTGAGTAACTGCAGGTAATCTTGCATTCAGTTACAGCCAAAATTACGTTTTCTATAGGAATATATACGCCTTCCACGCTTCATTTGAAATTAACTGGGAATACATCTCATCCAGTTGATACTGAAGGCTATTGAATTAGTCAATTCATGGCAAAGACTGGTCAATCTCTGTGTGCTACCTGCTGAGAAAAACACCCTGAAGCTTCACATTACTTCTAAAAAAACATTAGAAAGTAATGTAAATAGTAAATCTTTATTCAGCAGGGAAACCTCACATTCTGGAAAACCAAGGAAAAAAATGGGCTGTTGTGCTATGTATGAGCCCTGTATTATTCTCACTATTTAACTTATTCAATCCATGTGGGAACTTCTTGTATCTATTTTCAGGCTTTCTTGTTTATTATAAACCTAAAGGTGTTTTAGTTTCAGAAGAACAGGCTTTAGAGCCTCTAAATTTCAAAACCACATCGAAAATGCTGTTTTCTGAATGAGTTTGTCGTAGTGTATTCAGGTTGATTTCTGTCAATTTTTTTTGACTGGCAGGCTATAAATTATGGAAACAGTATAAATAAAAACTGTGAATCGTGAACATTCTGGGCAAGTAATCAGAGCACTTTAGGGATTGTTTTGTTTTGTTTTCTTGAAGTATTGGATGTTGTCCTTGGAGATACTCAAAACCTGACTGGACATGGTCCCGAGTAACCAGTGGTGAGTGACTCTGCACTGAGCTGGGGGGTTGGACTGGACGATCTTGGGGGGTTCCTTTCAGCCTCAACTATCCTCTCTTTCTCTTGAGTGGTTGTACATATGCATATACATACGCCTACAGAGGTCCATAAATATCTACGTGCGTATAGATGTATGTAAAACTTGATGTAAAATGTTTTTTTGTTTAATTTTCATTTTAATTTATGATGGGAACAGGCACTCAACTAGAAGAATAAAAACTTTCAACTTATTTAACAGGAAAGACTAATGCTTTAAAAATTTTATTCTGTACTGAGTCCCAACAGTAGGAAATGTACCAAAGGAAGTTTTTGTCAATAATAAAATTTAGCTAAATTTAGCTTTCTTACATGCTTCCTGGCAGTGCTTTCACTCCTCCATTAAATAATTTATAAGAAGTCAGCATGATTTTAGGTGAATTTTAGAATAATTTAGATCAGAAGGAAGCTCCAGTGGTCATCGGGTCCAACCCTTTTCCAAAGCAAGATGAACCTCGGAGTTAGGAGCAGCCTGGAGGTGAGGGCAAGTTGCTGGAGGCTCTTCTGCTTGGCTTTGGAGTACTAGCGAGGACGGCGATTCTGCAGGGTCCTGGGCAGTCGGTTCCCATGTTTGGCCGACTGCCTGCAGGGGTTCTGTACCGGTTCATGCCACTGAGGACCACAGAAGCTATTCCTTTTTCTTCCTTCCCATTGCATTCTGATTAAAGTTGGTAGAAATTTCTCTTTATGAGCTGTACTGTGGTGTGTTGTCACACAATGCTAAATGGTTGAATAAATATGTAAACAAGAGGGCTATTTTAGCCCTTTTCTTCTCCTGCTTGCTGAAAAGCATCTAGCTGTAGAGAAAATTCATTGCACTATGTATTTCTTAAATTTACCTACTTGGTAGGTATATAGATATAAACAAGAAGAAAGAAATGTTGCCTCTGATAAAGAAAAAAAAAAGTGTCTAACAGGCAGTGTGAATTACATTTTTGAGGTTTGCACAGTTCTGCCTCACTTGGTTCACACCTCCTTGCTGCTGCAACTTCCCGAGAAACACAGGTGCTGCCTGGGGATGGGCTCGATACAGGGAGGACTCTGCTGGTCCCAGTGTGCAGGATGTCTCAGGGCTGCGGCGGAGAATCCGTTGTGTGTTACCCATGCAGATGTATATGCCCTTCCCTTCACCAGTCTCCTGACTCTCAAGGTGCAGAGCTTGGAAGGATCTCCAGGGTTCTTCCAGGGTGCTTACTCTTACGTATGTTTCGGGTTTACTTCTCTTAGTATGGGATTCAGACTTATCTTCTAGCATATGTATGGTCTTTCCAAAATGAGGTTGTCTCACTGTAGGGAGTCCTTGATCATCTGCTGCTAGCCCTCTTTCTGCATTTTAGAATGTACTTCCAGTCTGTGGATGATTTGCAGCTTGACACTCCTGTGATACATTTTTTTATTCTTTTTTAAAAAAATAAAAATTAAAAAATTCTTTTTATTTTTTAATTGGCAGCCTTACTGGCTGCAGCTTCCTTGCAGCGAGTACCTTCCTTGAAATGGCAGTTATTGCCTTGCTGTTGTGAATCTTCTTCTCTTGGGCACAGTTTTCTGCAAGGAACTCTTCAGATTCTCTTCAGCTAACAGACCAGCTGGGTCCATGCTCCCTCTGCAAGGTGTTGGGGAGGGAGGGCTATGGGTGCTGTCAGCTTAGGGGTTTGTTCTCCTGAGCCACATGCAGGATTAGAGAGGAGCAAGATCCCCGTGAACTCACTGAGCATATTTCACGAGTGCTACAATAAATTCTGTGAGGGCTTGGATTTTTTGGGAGGTCAACGGTCAGTTTTGAACCTACAGGTCTTTTATTGATAGGTAACTTGCTGGCGGTGTTTGGTTTTTTTTCTTTTTCAAGTATGTTCGGTTGCATATGGGGAAACTAACGATGGGGCAATAGTACCATGAAGTGCAGCTCTGTATGAAAATGTGGGGCAGAGTGCTCCTTCTTGAGGTGTAGTGTGGTCCATTCTAATGCGTTTCCCCTTCATCAGAGGAGACCAAAAGTTCAGTCATTTCTCCCAAACATCCGAACACTGCAGCTGTTACACAACCTGGCATGGGGCAAACCCAGAGCTGCTGATGCCCCTCTGAGGCAGAGGGTCTGCGGAGCTGGGGGTGCCCCTCTCCAAGTGCAGCATGTCAAGGAAATGGCCAGGAGTCGCAGTTCCAGCAGAGTTCCCATAGGGTTGGCAAAACCTCAGTGAGGGTGGTAGGCTGCTGATGTTCCGAAAAGGGGATCCATTCATTGCAGCTGCTGGTGTTTACTGAAGGAAACTGGTGTGGTGAAATGATATTTATAATGTTAAGTGGCACTATTTGCGTTAAATTCCTGCTTTCTTTTTTGGGTAGTTTCTCTATTTTGTCTATATTGTAAGTTAGAAATGAGTGTTTTTAGATGGAGCTGCACGCACAGTAAGTTGGCACGTGTTAGGCTTTTTGATTTGTTTTGGCGGTGTTGCATACTCTCATGCAAAGTTTGTTGGTCCAGAGACCAAAAAAAAAGAAAAAGATTGGGATAATATTGGCAAGAATAAGGCCCTTCTTCCTTGTATATTCAGTCAAGAAGTCATTGTTAGCATGCTTGTTTTGCACATTATCTGTCTAATTCTGTATATATGTGCGCATATATATACATAAACATGAAGCAAAGCTGATACCTGAACTTTGTTCAAGTAACTGATAAGTTTGGGATTCACTTTTAATAATAGTGCTATGGTACAGAGCATTACCTTGGAAAAACCTTCGCTGTATTTCAGTGGATATTGGTTAATTGGTAGATAACCTGGGTATCTTCCTGTGAGCTCATAAAATACACAGTTGATTGAAAATGTTGTTACTAGAGAAGTTTATGGAAACACTTATGTTCTTGCTTATCCTGTTGATTGATATCTGTTCTTAATTTCATCTTGCCTACCTAACAGTAGAATTCATACCATCCTCTCCCTCCCCCCCTTTTTTCTTTATTATTTATGTTGTTTAAAACTCTGGAATATTCTCGCTTATTTTCAGATCTCGTCAGAAAACTAGCACAGCAGAAGTTTGGAAATACACAGAGCGATTATCAAAAGGTAAATTGTCTATGTGAATCTGCATAAAATATTGAAAACAATGACTTTGGAATTCAGTTTGTTTCTAAAATAGGAAATAGTATTTTAAAGCTATAACAACAGGATAAAAGAATGAAATTTGTGAATGATGTGTATGATGGTTTTATACAAAATTTGGGACCAAAACCTTTCAAAAATTATTACAAAGAAAATTTCATAAGCCACTGTAAAGAAGCTACATATAATTAAGGCTCCCTTAGAAATTTCAGCTGTAATGTGATTGTAATGTCTGTTGCACAAAGATTGAAGGCTCTTTTTATTTAAAAATACTACTTTTATTTAAAAACACTTAGAGAGTATTACTGCTCAGCTCTCATGTTAGCTTTAGGTATTGTCCTCAAAAAGCTGAATTTATATGCTTGGTCTGGTGCCTTTGTGAAACGAAGTTTCCATAGCCTACTTATAAAGTGTATTTTAGTTTAGGTAGTGTGCTAGTCACATCAAGGCTACTTTCCATTCTTTCTTTAGGTTGGTGATTATCCTGTAACAGTTGAAATTCACAGGGTACTTGGTAGAAAGGGGAGAGAGAATGTAGCATGGGTCTGACTTTAGGCTGTTCTCATGGACAGTACCCCATCATCTTTGAAGCAATGTCACAGGTTCCTACAATAGGAACTTTAACCAGGCCCACAAAATGGACGTGTTACTTTGTGCAAGCTACTTGCTCGTAGTCCCTGCCCTGTGGTGTACCTGTCAGGAACATGAGTATGGAACGTGGCATACATGTACTGAGCTATTGCCTTGAATCAGGATGGACCTGAATGATCTCGGGATTTGAAGGGGGAAGGCCTTGTGCTTCCATGTGTTCCCGACAATGAACCTATGGCTCCAGTAACCAGATAACCTCTGCATGACATCCGAGTGTGTGAGGATTGCTGTTATGGTGCATCAAGCGACACTTGCCGATCCCATGTGCTTCTTCGGTGGGGCTCTGTGAGAGCCGTGCATCACAGATTGTGCCTGCACACCCAGGGAGGAACGCAGGGTGGACTTGGTTGGCAGACTCTTTTGGAACAAAACCATTAGACCATAGGTGGTACACACGAGTGCAAGTATAGTATTTAGTAACTACTAAATACTACTAAATAATACGTAAGTCATGAGAAATTTGAGACTAATGACAGCTGTAATCCTGCACAGTGGAGACACTTGTTAAAATCCTGTGTGGTTATAGGGTGGCAAATACAGTATTAGGTGTGCTTAGGAAGGAAAACAAATATAGGCCATTTATAGGTCCTAATTTTGACCTGAATACAATGCAAAACTTTAAAGCAAATTTGGAAAAGGAAAATCTATCAAGACAAGTAGAAAGTCCCTAGAAGACAGAAGTGAGAGGTAACTGTGAAGAGGCCAGCATGGCTGTAGATGTGCCCCTGGAGGAGTTTCCAGTGGGGACAGGGAAGCGTGAATGTCACTGAAGGGTTGCGGGTAAGTAGTTAGAAATGTTGCCTGTGGTTTTCATCACTCAAATTCAGGGAGAATGAACTCGGAGTAGGATGGGTTCAGAAGGTGTGTATTAGGATGATCTGGGAAACACGCAGGTCTTCAGAAGAGACTGGAAGAGTTTAATTAGCTTAGCAAAGTAGTTGATAAGGGGGATGATTACTCCTTACAAATACATATGGAGAGGAAACACCAGGAAGAACAAACTGCTTTTTGGGCAAAAGATGATGCTATCACAGAAGCAAAGGGGCAGAAATGGGCCACGTGTACATCCATGTAAGACTTACTAGTTCACCGAGCGCTGGGAACAGTCCTTCAGTAGCAAGAACAGGAACTCTGGTTCTGATATTTATCCTGTTAAATTTCTACTGTTGTTCATCTGTATCTTTTTTAAAAAAAAAAACAAAACAAAACAAAAACCTATTTGTAGAATGTGTTAGTGACCCAGGAGGCCCCTTCCCACTTCTGTGCTGTGTGTCCCTGTGTTCCCAGTTGGAGCCTTACCATGGATGTGTCTCTGTCCCCTGTCGGGGCCAGCAATCTGCCAGCCCGGCAGCCGAGCTCAGGGGGATTCCTGCTTGCTGCTGCTGCCGCTGCTTTACTTCTGCTGGGAGACAGCCTTGCTTAAAACGTTCAAAATCATACTTGCTAACAGATTTTTAAGGGAGGGTAAGCATTTATTTTCCTCCCGTTAAAAGCATAGTTCCAAATATGATTTTTGCACATTTTAAGCATATTGTACAGTAGAAGTTTCATAAAGGTGTGTGTGATGCTGAGAAAAATTTCCCCAAACTTGAGAACATTTATGATTCTCCCACATCAGACTTTGGTTTGAGGGGTCTTGCTGTCTTTAGCTTGTCCGCTTCCCTTTTCTCTTCTACTTATGAGAAAGGGAAAAGTGTTGTCAGCTGTGAACTTGTCATACAGAGATGAAGGGGAATAAACCACAAGAAATTCTGTTTCCATTGTGGAAACAAAGGAGAAACTGGGTTCTTCTGAAACTCCTGTAATTGAATATTTAGTGTTTTTCTGAAATTACAGATAAGAAATCAGTTAAGAATCTGATAAATAGACATCTTCAGTCTTTCTTGAGTGCCTTTTTTTTACTTTTGAATAATTTAAAATAAACCTCTACATAATTAGTTAAAAGCGAGGGTGAATTTTGTGTGTAATGTGTTAAGGTCCCAAAATTGCTACTAAAACTGCTGCCTTTATGCCAAAATAAAATTAGCGTTGAAAAAGAAAAAGTTAGTCAGGAACATCATAGGTCAGTTATGACAGGTGGAAATTGTGAATAAATCGCTAAACCACAAAGTAATGTAATTCCTGGCCTTCTAATCTGTGAGATGTGTTGGGAATTATGTGAAACAGATGCTCAGTGTAAAAATAACTGATCTATTGTTGTTTGAAGGTGAAAATATTTGTTGGACAAACCCTAAATTCCTCTCACTTACCAAGGAAACCAGAAATTATCTGCTATGTATTTTACTGTAAATAACTTTCCATAATTATTTAATGTTGCTTCTATGCATTATTTTACTTTCATGTCTTTTTATTATTGTTTCTGTGTTGTTAATTGTTTTGGTCGTGGTTAATTATTCATTATTCACGTGATTTGTTTTTGTGCATGCTGCCTGTGCATTATACACATTCTCCATTTGTTTTGACTTCCACAGCCAGAAAATGTTGTCCTGACTCTTCAGGTAATGTCTTATGGTAGATGTACAGCTTTGAAAAGCAACTAACCATGTCCGTATGCGCTACTTCTATTAAAACATCCATAACAATTTTTAATGTTATTTAAAATATGTTTTTCCATCTAACCTGTTTTAAAACTTATGTTATCAAATGATTTCTGAAGTGTTCAGCTCACTGGAAAACGCTGATTCTTTTGCAAGATCTAGCCAAGTTCTTCTTCCAATCATCTAGTTTGTATTCTTCAGAAGGGATAGCGGCTTTTAACCAGCAGTTAATAATAATAAAATAGGTTTCATTCTAGAATTGGTAATTAGGTCAGAAATTTGCAACTCTGCTAGTGGTGATGGTTGCTGTATTTGGATCAGTTGGTAATTAGGGATTGTGAGGAAGGGCATCAGCAAAGCTGGAACTGGAGCATGATTGATAGCTTGTGAGAAATTGTAACTTATTTTGCAGGACCGTACACAGCCTCAGTGTCATCCTTTTGCTGCCAAGTCGCCCTTGTGCTGGCGGATTAGTAAAACAGAAGAGGACTCAAAGCACTAGTGTGAGAATTGGTTCTCCTAAAATTGGGAAGGGAAAGTAGAAAAGTGATTTATCAGGAAAGAAAGACCACTGGGGCATGCCTGCGCCGTGCTGTCCGCCTCCGCGTGCCGACACCTGCCTGATCCCGTTGGGGATGCGTTGGCTTGTGCTCCCAGCAGAGGGGAACGGCATGGCCAGCTCGTGGCTTGTCCCCTGGAAACCAGGTGGCCGTGAGTGGGGCTGTGCCAGGGCCGCCTGGCCCAGCTTCTCTGTCCCGGTACTCGCGCTGCTTCCAGCGTGAAAACTAGTTAGGGTATTGCATTGCATTGTCCCCTTTCACTCCTTCCAGCTTTTGAAAGCCTCCTTTTAGTTGCTGCGGCTGCTTTGCTGTTTGGCAACAGAATAAACGTCTCTACCTGAGAGAGCTTAAAATCCGCTCCTTCACGTTTTCCAGTCCCTAAGCAGTTTTTATGTCAGCAGTTTTTGGAGAAACCTCTGCCACTGCAATCGATCATCCAGTGAAGTACTTCCCTTTGCGGTTCATACGAATCTTTACGCTCACAACTGATTAAAAGGGAGAACAAGCTAAGCTTCCCTTCCCCCTTCTAGGTGAAGTGTTGATCCAGTCAGCCTTGCTGACATTTGTGGAGCCTTGTTGGAAACAGATGTGAGAAACAGTAAATAATGTGGTCCGGGAAATCAGATGTGTTAATTTTTAACTTATTTCAGTTGCCTCAATTCACATTTGTTTCTTGTGAGCATATTTCTCTCTTAGTACTCACTCCTGTAGTTTACCTAGCTAATATTCTAGCTAAATAATTATTAGCTATCACTAGCTACAATGTTATGCATCTTTTTGTTAGAAAAGTTGTCAATTATTGACAAAATACACCAAATCCATAACCTCAGTAACTTAGTAGATGGTTTAGTCTGTAGTTTGATTTTTAATTATTTGCTCTATATTGATTGCAGTTACTATGTGATATCTGCTATTACCACTATTTTTGTCTGAATTACAGGCCATCTACTATGAAATCGGTTTTATAGTCTCCGCAGCCTTGGGATTGCTATTTATTTTGTTACTGCCTCTTGTGGGACTTTGCTTCTGTATGTGTCGTTGCTGTGACAACTGTGGTGGGGAAATGCATCAAAGACAGAAGAAAAATGCTGACTGTCAGAGGAGCTGTTTTGCAACATTTCTTTTTGTTGCTTCTTTAATAATAAGGCAAGTGTAATAAAGAGAACAATATGAAGCTTGGTATAGCTAATTTTGCAGTGTCATAAGATGATTAATGTTACTGTATTAGCCTACAGGTGCAGAAATGATTTTATTAGACTAAGTAATATTATTGCTTATTAAAGAAAATGTGACTGCATTATAAAAACGCTGCTACCATTGCTATCCACAGGTCATTATGTACTCACTTGAGAAGAATGTAGGTGCGAAACAAACAAACAAAAAATTAAGCTTGAATTTGGCAAATGAAGTTTTTGCCAATCTCAAAATAGCAACTGTAGAAAGTTACATTAAACTTATGAAGATAAGATACTGCGTCCTCTGTTCAATTCTCATGCTATACGGAACTTGAGTACAACATACTGCTTTGCTCTTGATAGTGTAGTAGTGGTGAGAAAAGCAATTGTGTGACCTCCTCCAGCATTTACTGTCCTCCAGATTTTCTTATTAGTTCAAAATAATGGGTTTTCTTTTGGGCACTGAGTTGTTTAAACCAGGCATGCACTCACTGTACAATCCTGGAGTTTGGAGACATTTTTTAGGAGCATATTCCTGTTCTGTGCTGGATGTGCAACAGGTGATGAGGGACTACAATCCAGACTTCTCGTTTCCCTGTAGATGCTTTCAGAATATATTGTTTGCTTTCAGGTTTTTTATTTTCCTTCAACATCTTCGTATTTTCACCTGCCTACTATCCTTATTTTGTGATTATATTTAAAAAAAATAATTACCTATACTGTGTGACTGTTCAATCAGGGGGGACTTACTTGGTCACTTCACTGAATTCTAGATTTTTTTTTTCTTTTTACTACTGTTTGTCATGACAAATTGAGACCTTGCCTATGCTCAAATGTACACCATGCTGATATCAGGTATGGGAACATGCTCTTTTCTCCCAGGCATCGCTAACAAACATGACACTTAAGGATTCTGAAGAACAGAAATCTGAATGGTGTTGTAGGTGATAGGTTCATCCCTGCCATGATGACAGGACAAAAGTTCTTCATAGTACAATGGTGCCTCAGAGAAAGTAAGTTATTAAATTACCTCTCAGCATGCCAAAACTGAAGGTAGCTCACTGAGCTTGCCAGCTATCTTTACACCATGTTGCAAGATGCTGTGTTGCAGGACACTATGTTCTGGTTATAATGGCTGGGGAACGTTGCCTGTCAGCAGAGAAATTAAGAGATTGCCCCCCTTGTTGGTCTCTTTAACATGTGCTTTTGCTGCCAGCCATTCTTGGGTATTAAGCATACGCAGCATTGGCAAAATGCTTCTTCCCAGGACATGACTGGGACATCAGTGATCCCTAGTAATATGCTTTCCAGGACTGAGGAAACTGCCCCTTTAACTTACCATCTTTTTCCCCTTTGTATAAGCATCCTCGTATAGCATGCTTACCCTAAGGAAGGAGTTGGCCTGAGCTCTGTCTGCAGGTTTCCACAGGTGGAGATAATCTCATATGACTCCTCAGCTAAGTCTCTAATGCTGTGAGTGCTGTGCAAGACAAGATAGGACTTTACAGTGCTAATATTACTGACCCCTGCCTGACTCAGTGCTCAGGTCTCCCGTACGCTTCCGTACAAAGCAGGATTCTGCTGCCCTTCCTGGATTGTCTTTCACAAGAGAAGACAAGATGCCATGCCTGGATCTATTTAAGCCCACCTCAGCTTGCTTACTGCTGTGCTGAAACACAAAAGGACAGTCTTGTTGGCGGCCGTTGCCCCAACAAAAATCTGGAGAAAGCCTGAGACTTACAATTGTTTCTGTTTCTTATACTGTACTCAGACTAAGTCTCCTTGTGGATTTATTCTGTACTTTCCCCCTAAGTTACCATGCAATTTCAGCTTAGGTGGAAGATTTACCTGTAGTGGTTCTTCCCAAAACGACACATCTCAAGGACTGTGCCACAGCTGCACGCATAAGCTGTGACAATAATCAGAGGAGTTATCAGTGCGAGTAAAATGCTTATGGCTACTTGCAGACAGAGCCAAAAGGACAAAAACTTGAATGATCTCTGCTAGCACAGGGTTGCATCAAGATGTGCCATGAAATCACGAAGGTGGGTCCTCTTACTGTTTGAGTATTGTTTAAAGTTCATGCAGCGTTGGGGGCCTCCTTTGGGAGTATATGTCTCTCAAACCCCTGCCAGGTGACTGGAATGCCATAGACTCCTTCAACAAGTGCTGTGCCGCTTCAGAAGGTGCATTTAGCAAGCCACGCATCCATCAGAGTACCCTGAACCCACATCTCTGCATCCATCAGAGTACCCTGAACCCACATCTCTGCCAGTGGAGCTTAGTTTTAAAGGCCCTCCAGCAAAACGTATGTGCAGACAGCTGCTGGAGGGAACAGGAAGGATTTCTAGGGAATGGACTTCTTCAGGAAGTAGTGCCTAAGTGTATGTTCTGCATCTTCTTTCCATCTCTCTTGCAGTGCCAGCTGTTCTGCAATTCTCTCAGTCAGCAGATAAGAACTTTGAAGAGCAGGAAACATCAGCCATTTTTTCCTTTTTTCTGATTTTCTTTTTTTTTTTTTTTATGCTTGGTATGGGAAGGCAGGTCCAAGCTATCTTTCCTTGGCTGGGAAAGACAGGTCACATGCATGGTAGAGTATTAGTAGGGGAAAGATGTGTAATACAGAGCATACGGTAGATTATGTGTATATAGGCAACAGCTCTTGAAAACCCTTGTAAGAAGGGGATGGCTTTTCTGTGTGTCAGCATGCAAGTTCACACTGACATATGTATGCTGGTAATGTAGATTTTAAAAGATTTCAGCTAGTAGATTTTTATTAATGAGGAACATTATGTCTTCTCACTTTTCCATTGATGGTAATTAGGGCTCTGGTAATTAGGGTAAAGTTTTAGTACTAAGTTTACTGGAATAGCATGTAAAGAAAACACAAAGATGACAGATTTTATTTATTTTAAAAAAAAGAAGTTCTACCTAGATGTGCTCTCCGAAGGCGAGGTGTAGGTGGGAAGTCTGCTTTCCTCAAGGGGAGGTATAAGAAGCAAGTCAGAAGTCTTGTGACTATGTACACAATTGTTTATCTTAAAACGAGTAGGCGTTAAGTGTGTCATTTCCAGTAGATAAATTTTGTGTTTGATATATTTCTTTTGGTAGATTGAGTCAGAAATGCATGTAGTATTTTGGTAATTCGCAGGTGTTATACAAGAATTTTGTCATACAAAGTAGGATTCTATTGCTAAAAACTACAGGGTGTAGAAATAATCTATCAAATAGGTAGCTGAGTGGGTTTGATATTCCAAATTTATCATTAAAACAACAATGTGCTTTTCTTCAAAGGTTAACTGAGAGTTTAGGGACAGAGAGCTGCTATTTCATTTTATTTCCTAGTCATCTTCAAGCTTAGACAAACACACATTTTCTCTGGGAAAGAAATGTGATTTCATCAATTCCTCTATGTTGTAAAGAAGCGGAAGGGACATTGGATTTTTAAGAAAGTGTACGTTGCAATTCCAAATGTAATACTGGTAATAGAAAGTGTCCTGGCTATTCGATAGAAAAATACATAGTCAGTTTTCTGTCCTTCCAAGAGAGCTTGTGTTATCCACAACTTCAAGAAAGAACTTACGTTGTTATGTATGAAGGTAGGGAAAGCCAAGTCTGAAGGACAGGAACAATACATGGTATCTTGGCAAGTACTTCATGCAGCCTTCGTAGAAGGCCTCTTGGCTTTGCGAGATTGGTAATGCTTGTTGTTCAGAGCCTGGGAACCAACATTATCTGAAAGAATTGGACAGAAATCTCTAGCCCATTATTTTCTTAAATTCATTAGCTGGTAGTGAGGAAGGTGGTGTTTCCCCAGTATGTCAATCTGTTCAGAGTTTCTGTTCTGGGACTTGAAATTTTTTGCAAGCACAGCTGAAGGAAAAGCTTGGATCCCCCCCTGCAACTTGATTAGTAACGTTTATATCAGTCTGTGAAACCTGACAAGAAATTGAGTGTGGAATGTCTGACTCCCGAAGAGACTGTTTAAACAGTTCTCTAATCTGTTACAGAAAAGGCTTGTCCTTTTCATTCCTGCTTTATGCCTCTCTCCTTGTAGCTGCTTATTGAATGTTGACTCAAGGCTCAGCTATGTAATAAATAGATTTTTCCACACTCATGTTGTGTATTTGTTTAGTTACATTCAGAATGTAGTCGCAATTGTTCTGAGTGCCTTGTCTGCTTAAAGCATCTCCGCTATCTTGTTTCCTCCCACTCCTTCCATTTAGGAGACTGAAGAGAAAAAATGATTGTGCTCAAGTCTTAAAGTGCTGTTTTGTTAGCTTCCGGTTGACCTTTCTGCTCTGACCTTAAGCATAACATTGAAAGGACATAAAAATGATGGCTGTCCAAAGAACGAGGATGTTGTTATAAGCTCCAGACCTCAGTGTGATGTGCAAATGTTTACTTTTCCGGGTAGTGTGAGATTGTTTGTCTTCCGATTAAAAAAATAAAAATAAAGTTTTAAAAACAATTACAGTCACCGTAGAGTGAAAAGAAATAATACATTGCGTGTGTCCAAAATGAAACTGCTTATGTCTCCTTATGTTGAAAATTGCTCAGTTTCTCGGCATTTTATGCATTCTGTGTTCTCATACCATGGGTGGTAGCTGATGATAATGGCTACTTTAGTGTTGGTCATAGTGGAAATAAGACTATGGCATTTGCTGATAGCTAAATAAGCAGTAAGATAAATGTTGGTGTCCCTTTGTTCATTAGTGACTACTGGGAAGGTAGTTAATGGCCAGTTTTGAAGACATAGCTGTGAAACTTTGGATAGAGAAGCAACGTCTTTATCTCAAATTTTGTCATCTTGTTCTGAGTTTTTTTGGATATTGAGAAAAATGTTAGTGAAGCAATCCTAATAGACCAGCACCTGTGGGGCACAGTCTTGCCATCTCTCCCTGTATCATGCTCTGAAATCAGAATTTTCCTACTGAGAGAATTTGTCAGAGCAGCAAAAATTCTTGTACTTGAGACCAGTTTTACCGGGACAACAAGCCTTTACCTTGTTTGGGGAAGTTAAAACAGGAAAAGCAAAATAAAGATGAAGGTTTGGTTTTGGATTACTGATAAGAGGGGACAAGCATCATCAGGGTGTTGCTCCTGTCTTGCCAGGATATGCAAATCATGTTATTCTAGGTGCACATTTTCTCTCCATTGTCTCATTTATGTGGCTGTATTATGGCTTCCTTTGAGAATACATTCTTTGGAGCAAGAATTATACTTGCCATCCAGGAGGAATTCCCCGTAATGCACCTGACTGCAGCCTCTGGGCAGTGTTTACCCTTTGGGGATGTGTCATGCCTGGGTCGAGTCTAGCGGTTAAATCTGCAGAAAGTTAGTGCTTAACCCATCAAGCGGGTTTGTAGTCAGCGTGCTTTTGGGGCTATTACCACTCCGGTGGTTACCCTTGATTTTTCTGGTGCTTGTCTGAAGGGTTAGCTGTTGTGAATGCGAGATGTTTAAAACCAAAAAGTCATCCTTCTTTTTAAGTCTATTTTACACCTAAACTAAACAAAACCCTAAGGATCATGAGAGCACTTTTGAAGCCTCTCATGGGATTTTTAATTGCCTTTCTTACTTACTGTTTGTGCAGATCTGCCATGCTGTAATTACAGTTTTACAGTGGGGAATGATCAAATAGAAAATAATCAGCAGCAGTGCTGAATGGAAATCTCGCTCCCTTTTCACCTTTTATTTTACTATCAGGAAATGCTTATATATTATTTTAGCATTAATAGGAACTATTCTTGTGCTTTTAAAAGATCTGTGCAATTATATAAATAAATTGGGCCATTATGAGTACATGCTGCTGAAGTTTTCAAATGTAAAATATTTCTTTTTACAAATATTTTATGAGCATTTGCTGTGTCAAGGTTAATGATACTTGTAAAGGAGCCTAACATTTCTAAGTCTCATACAATTTACTACTAGGCTATATATATTTTCTGATGGTGTCAATGCAAATGGATAGGTAGCTGGATGTTAATAACTTCTGAAGTTCTGGACATCTTTTTTTGAATTAGTAATTAGTAGTACAGTATCGTCCCTTATGGCTAATTCCTCTACGCCGCCTCGTGGTGCATGTGAGAACTTGTAGTAAGAAAAAGTGTGTGTAAATTTATGGAGACCTTCGTTTTGATGATGTTGACTCTTTTTTTGCTTTAATTTCTTGATTCTGTTTTATGTCAGAGTGGGCATTTACAGTAATAAAGAAATATCTGTTATCTGTATTTTTTGTAGTGTTGGAGTGCTCTGTGCATATGCTGCCAACCAGCATTTAACTAACCAAGTCCGAGGAGCAAAGAAACTGGTTAACAGTAATTTTAAAGATCTGAAAATTTTCCTTAACGACACTCCAGCGGTAAAGAATTTTTTGTTTATGGGGAGTGGGGGTGGGAAGGAAGAGGTGTAAGTAAGAAGTATTGCAGAAAATAATTGTTTCTTTCTATTTGGTACAAATCACACTTGCAGTATTTTGTTTATTCTTTGTGTGCCAGTCTCATGAAGTAGAATAAATGATGCAAGGTAAGACATTTTCACGTAGCAGTAAATATTTGGGAGTTATCCTGGTGGATCAGCATTCTTTGAGCAACTTTTGAGCTGTGCTATGCTGCAATGGTACTTGTAGGCCCTTTTCCTCCTACTGAACTGATGCAGATCGCTAGCAGAAGGTGAATCATTTGGAAAAAATATGGCTTTAAAAGGAATGCATATAAAAAAAGGATATTACATGAAAACTTGGATTCCTTGTTGCTGTTTCCTGTTTCCTTGTATTTTGAACTTAACTTGTATGTGTTCTGGGAGTGAGCTACAATAACTTATTTTCCAGAAGTATTTTTGACTGTTTTTTTTCTCTAAACCAGTGTCATACTGTGCCATACTGAACAGGAAAGATTCTCCCCTTTGTACTTTTCCTTGAAGTACCAAAAGCAGTCCTCTGCATATCTTTTTTGCAATGGAAAAAATAAAAAGAAATGCTAGTAAGGAAGACTTGTAAACTTTCCCATGTACAAATTTCAGTTCTTTATGGATTAGGAGGAAGAGGAGGAAGAGAAGTCCAACAGTCCTATTATCTTGGCTTTCATTAATTTTAATTAATTAAATTTAGTTTAATTAATCTGTTTTAGTTGCATGTGACTGATAAATTAGAAATAGGTGGAATTCACAGAATTATGTGGGATCCACAAGTGTGGTAGCCTCCCAGTCACAGTAACTCTGGGCTCCCATGACCAGTGAGCTGTTTTTTGTAGAAGTAGCTATATTAATAGAGGGAAAAAAATAGACACTAGCTGAAAAGTTAATAAAACCACATGAATTACTGAATGTAAAAGTGTCAAGATTTGAACACTTGTGCCAGGGATTTCTCGAAGTCTCAGTTAGGTAGTAGGTTTTCAGTTTCTGTGCAAGACTATTAGTTTTTCTTTTCTAGACTTCATGATACTTAATGATGCAGTCATCGGATATATCTTCTAAGTCATTTCAGCAGAAAAGATACATGGGTATCATGTATACAAGCAGATGTATAAGAATTTTTTGAGGATAGAAGAACTTCAGCTTCTTGAAGAAGTTGTAGAATCCAATTAATTGGCTATAAAGCTCTGAAATCCTAACTGATGTCCTTGACTCATCAGTATGAGGTGTACAGCACATAAGAGGATTTATAAAAGAAGTCACATGTTAAGAGTTCATGTCGTAGAAGATTTGCAGACTATGAGTATTGAGTGATAACACTATTAGTCATACAGAATCGCCTTTTGTATGTGACATTGCTGGAGACAATGCAAAAACTTGTAGCTCTGCAAAATTTTAGTCCTGGAGTTAGCCTAGGAAGACAAAACAAACAAAGACACAAAAATATACCTACAGCCTTCTTAATAAGAAACTCAAATTTTTTTTCCTCTTTTGGAGGTCTGCCTCGTACTTTGTCATTTAATTACATCCGCTGCTGTATGATCTATAGGTTGCTTTGAGAGTGGTTTTTTGTCTGTTATTTTTTATTTACTCCACAGAAAGTTTGAGACTGTAAGTCAGATATGCTTTGGTACACATTTAAGTCACATTTAAAATTGGAACCCCATTTGTCAAGTGTGTTAACCTTTGCATTACTTTAATTCAGTTGGGGGAGGATTCGTAATGCATTATTTTAAACACGCAGAAATGAATGAAGGTTATTTAATGTCTTTTCAAAATTAGTATAGTAATATTTCCACTTGGGATGGTTCTTTGATGGTATTTTGTCCAAACCCAGGATCTGGTTATAACTAAGTTGCTGCTGCTTATTGTTACAGAGTCTTGGCAGAGCCCAAGTTGTGATTGGGCCAAATCCACCTGGGGGTAAGGAAAACCATTTGCATTAAGACAGAGCAGCCGGCTCTTTTCCGCAAGAGACGCTCTGAGAGGCTGCCCAGATACAGGCCAGTCTGATGGGTGAATTCCTTCCAAATTACCACCCCATCAACTTGCCGTGTGTCTCTCCATAAAGCAGGAACTAGTGCCACTAGAAAATTCAAATAACAAGAGATTAAGACATGCAAAACCTTATTGGCATCACCAACTGGAAGCCGTCATAAGACCACAGTTCCTGCTACTTTACACTTTTAAGCTGAATCATTTACCCCAGACGTATTCCAATTAAGTAGATTTCCCAGTTATATTACATCTTATATTAAGTGCAGTTCTGCCGAGCAAGGTTTTAAAACACTTAGTTAACTGAAAACAGTAGAGTGAAACAAGATTTCGGGGGTTCGCACAAATATTTTGATTGTTTCAAACTGGCAGTTTGACTCATTATTTAAATGCATTACTTTTTTCCAGTCATTTTAATAGTTTTTTTATCATCATCTTTTCAGCAAATTGACTACTTGGTGAGCCAGTACAACACAACTAAGGATAAAGCACTCTCTGACCTAAATAGTAAGTACTTTGATTTAAAAGGAGTTAGTGATGTGTATTTAAAGATTTCAATAAGGTGATATAAATAGCTCATAATGTAAAGTGAAATTTTATTTATGAGAATATGGTTTTCTGGCAGAAGTGCTGTTCTTAGTGGTAAATGAGTCTAAAACCTAAGATTCACTTCACATAAAAAGTCTTGGAGCACGTGTAACGCATATTATTTCCTGAAATAAAAATCTTTTATTAAATTGCTTATACAATTAAGTCAGGCTAATATTTTATTTTCCTTTTTATAGTTTAGTTAACACTAATACTTAATGCTTTTTTAGAATATTATTCCTCAGTTTTTAACGGTGGAGCCAAATGTCAAGGAACAGAGCTACTAGCTGTTTTGATGGTTCCATTGAGTGAGAGATCTCCATATTTGTTTATTTTTGTTGTTATACCTTTGTCCTCTACTCAGCTATAAGTTGAGGTATAGGCTTATCTTCTTTATAAAGCTGCTTAATGTATTTGCCATTTCAGAACAAGCAGTTGAAGAGCAGGAGATAAAACTTGAAATACAACTGCTGCACTTTCCCCTTCAGTGCAGTTACAATACAAGGCATCACCTTTTAAAGCTCTCAGTAAACAGAAACAACCAAACCACTGATTTTTTCTTACTTCTTTTTTAATTTAAGCATCACTCTACAAAAATCATAATAATAGAAAGGGCTGACCGTATTCAGTGCAGATTAGAATTCAAGATGCACTGTTAGTAGGTGTTAATAAATATGTACAGGTTTTCATTTGAGACTAAAGTGAAATACAGAAATACCAAAACCTCTTTTAAACAGGATTGCTGCTGGGATCAAACTATGCAACTGTGGCAGCATGCCACTTACCATGAATTGACTTACATGCGCAGAATCTATGCTTCAGACTAGGTTTAAAACATATTTTAAAGGTAGTTTTCAATGCAGCCAGCTTGGCATACCCTGAAGTCTATGCGTCTTGTCTATATGAGGCTACTAAAGCACATTGAATGTGGTTGCGAAAGTAGTAGTAGTCTTCGTGCTTAATTCTAGGCAGGAAAACTCTGGTCTAAAGAAATGTGTGTCATCTTTAAGCCTATAATAATAATAATAATTGACATCTGCATTTCAAGTACTAGCTTGTGGCTTCCCAGGCACTCCAAATGAAATTTCAAATTAAATATTTATTTGTTCTCTTATTAAGTAAGTTAGTTAATGGGAACCTAGTTGGATCTGTGATGAGAGTGCTTATCAATAAATAAAGATAGCTTTTATTTTCTTGAAATAGCAGAATTAAGTGTGTGACACCTGGGGACAAAAGGATTTCATTCTAAGGGAATCAACAGCAGCATAAACCTTGAGAGAAATGTAGATGAGTTCAGTTTGCCCACCCTAAGGAGACGCTGAAAAGTGTTTTCTGCTTGATAAAAATTTTCATCCTAAGCCAGACACGACAGTGCTGACATTAATGGATGCTTCTGTCTCATCAAGAGCAAAAAAACTCAAAAAGCTGTTCATCGTGATCTGAAAACGGAAGGGACCCAGCAACTAACTAAAGGATATGTTACATGAAGATGCTTCACCATGCTCTGCTCGGCATTTGTCTGTCGCCTTGCCGAATTAAAGCTTTGTTTCTGTTTGTGGGCAGTGGGGCAGGAGGGTTTGGAGGAGGGGACAGCAGTGGGTAAGCGTGCAGCCGGCGCTGAGGGCATCGGTGCTCAGTGCAGTGGCAGGGGGGCAGGGGCCGGCAGACACGTGCTTAACACGCTTAAGGGATTGCAGCGGGCATGGCTGGCAGGTCTGCCTTGTGGGTGACCTTGACATTGCTGGAGACACGAGGAACAGGAAAAAGGGAAATAATTAATTTTCTTGTTTCTACTGCATTATGAAAACACTGTGTGTAGTGAAAGAGTATGCCACAAAATTCCTGTCCAGGTGTTGGACCTCTTTAAGATAGAGTGTGGGGACAAAAAAAAAAATCTGTTTCCAAAAAAGTAGTAAATGCAATGCAATACAAATTTTAGAGTTTGTTGAAATGTTAGGTGTCTTTAGCTATATGGTCAAGTGCTAGTGAATGTTCTCTGCCATGTTTTGATTTACTGCTTTCATTTATTGGCCTCCAGCTAGTTAAAGGAGAACTGTGTTCCTGCGTTATCTTCTGTCACTATGTTCTAACTGTCAGGCCTTAGAGAAATTTTACTAATATACATATACTTTGTTAAGTAAGAGTCTCATAGCACCTATGCTAAGTGGAAGTTTAAATTGAACTAGTGTGTAATGTTTGGTTTTTTTTGTCTCTCCCTACTACAGATGTTGGACCATTGCTTGGAAGTAGAGTTCAAGAACAGCTGGGAAAAGAAGTGCGTCCCGCACTTGATGCGGCTCTGACAATGGCAGGAGGTAAAGATGTACATACTGCTGTATTAATGTTCTGTTGCCATGGTAAGACAGGCATCATCTTTCTAGCGCACAGCATGGAATGGCTTTATGCAGTACCATGATTCGACTTACCATTTTTCTACGTGCCTTGATGTTTCTTTTGAACTGAGGATTTCAGATATTTTGAGGTTTATAAATATATTTAAAAACTAAATCAAGATTTATGTGCCATTATTGATATCTAGTTTCAGCAGTCATTGAAGAGAGTTGAAATCCAAATTCCCTGCTCCAGGTGGTTGTCCCTTTCCGTTGCATATTAGGAAGACTAGGAAAACTGTGTTTTAAGAGCTGTCCATAGGTCTTTGCGGGTTAGTCTTCAACAGGTCAGGGAATGAACATACAGTGGCCCCGTTCTATACACTGCCAAGCCAGTTATGAGAGTGCTAACATTTCTTCATTGTGTCTTTGAGTTGAGCATTGCTCATGCTTAGTTCTGTCTCCTTTTAAAGAAAATAGTCTTTTATTATTTTTTCCATTTAAGGTTTTTATTCAGGAATCAGATACAGCTCATAGAGCAAAGGGAAAGGCATCGCTGAATTTGAGTCACTTTGGTTTTTTTTTACCCATGAATTCTTTCTTGTTCACTCGTCATCATTCTTTTTTTTTTTTTGCTTTATTTCTCTTATTTGTCTTGAAGTCAAAGTGGAAAGGGCTATCAAAGGTAAAACATACAATAAAACCTTGTGTTGTGTGAAGTGCACTTTATTCTTGTAACTTGTGTATCTTTAGTTGTATCTGTGTGGTTTTTTGTCTACTAAACACCTGTTCAGTGGTTGTTTTTTGGTTTGGTGTGATTGGGATGAAATCTAAAGCCAGTGTTGAACACTCATTAATGATTGGAGATGCAACATGATCTCTTTCCCTTTCATCTTGCAGCTACGTAATTTGTGAGTTGGATTATAACCAAAAAACCTGAAAAACCTGAAAATACTGTTTTGTGAATATGGGTTTTCTTTTCATTTCTAATGGCCAAGTATTAAAATTCTTTACTTGAAATAACTGGGTAAGGAGAGGTAGGGAAAGGGTAGAAAAGAGTAATCTGGGAAGTGGATAGAATCTCAATAAAAGTAACATGAGCACATTCATTTGTTTGTAGGAAAACACAAGTGATGTATTTTTATGTGCAATAAATACATGTTCCATGTTAGAAGGCTTTTCTGGGAGGGAGGCAGGCTTATTTAAGTCAGTATTGTTAAGAATATTGTAGTGTTTACGCCTGTGCACTTTCTCTTCATATCTGTTTCTAACTAATTTTTTAAAAAAAACTTTACATCCTTGCAGCCATCAGAGAAACAAAGGAAGCACTGGAAAATGTGAGTGTCTCTGTAGAGGTTTTGCAGGAGGGAACAGAGAGGCTTCATGCAAACTTGACAGATGTTAAAATGCATCTAAGCAACACCCTCAATGATTCGGCGTGCTCTGCGACTCAGGCTGCCTCAACTTGCAATATCATCAGGAATTCATTAAATCAACTGAATATCAATGCCAATTTTAGTGGGGTAAGAGAATATTTTTTGGACTCTTACGGTGTGATTGCCTTGAATAACCTCAGTAGTATTTAATGGCTCAGTGCATGCTGTCACTTGTGAGATAAGTGACCTTCCCTTATACTGTGTTTCTGGATAATTCCAGTTACTGTTTTCATCTTCTGTGTAGAAGAGGATAAAGTGTGTGTCAAGCGGCTACATGACAGTGCTGCTCTGGGCAGTGAAATAATCTGCCCTCCCAAAAAATACTAGGTTAAGCTTTACTTTTGTACAGCAAAGATTTCAGGAGTGTGCTAGAAAGATTCTACTACAATTTGTCTTTCTAGTTTCATTGCCCTCTCTCATATCTTTGATATGTTTAGTAAATTGGCAAGACTACTACTTTGGCGTGACTCAAAAATGCTTTTTGCTTCCTAGTTGCCGGGAGTGAGCTCACAGCTTGCCAAGGTCAACGATGTCCTTAAAATTGACCTTTCTAGTCTGGTTCAAAAGGTATGTTTCTTGACAGGCTTGTAAACTGTTAATTAATAAACTGGGATACTTGCATATCACTTGTTTTCCCTTGGCTTTCTCAAGCAGAGTTCTCTTGTTCCTGCCTTATCCTGCCTCATGGTGAACATCTCTCCTTATTATTTCATTGTTTGGCCAAGACTTAATATTTGAAAGTATGAATGTAGTGCTTTGTATCCCCAGGATACTACAGATCAAAAATGTATTGCTAATTGTCTGCTTGAAAGAACAATCCTTAAAAAAGTTAAAAAAAAAAAAAAAGGGCAGAAACATGGATCTACTTGCATGCGTTATAGTTTTTGATTCCAACTAAAGGAAAAAAAAAATCCACACTCTCCTAACTAGTTGTATTATATTGCAGCTATTTTGACATATGTCTTTCAAATTCTTTATATGCATAATTGATATTAAATCTGGTGCAACGGACCTCATGTAATTATTGTTAGTATTTTTGCAAGACTATCCACGAAACACCATGATTTTCACCTGTGGAAAAAAAAGGCTTAGTTTGAGCAGTTTAAAAAAAATCTAGCAACCTGAGAACGTTTGCTAGGAATAGAAGGCATTTTCTGAAACCAAAGGCTCAGAGCCCTGCCTGAAGTGATCAGGCTGCAGGAGTAAGAGGCTTCAGCACCCACTGCAGTGGCTTCTGCTTTCTGTGCAGATGAGCTACTGAGCTTGCTCAGCACGGTTTAGACCCTGTCTTTCCCTTTCTCACTAAAGAAAGCATTGCAATGTCTTCAGAGGCAGTTGGATTTCATTGTTGGTAAAATGCGTTTCATGTTAAAGATGGCACAGAATGGCAAAGAGGAGGTATTTGGTACGCAGTAACTCCTTTCACTCAGTGAGTCTTCATATGTGCATTCTCAGTTTTGTATGAGATAGCTCTGACAGGCAACAGTACTATAAAGTTGGAGATGGTTGTGACGGGTGCATGTGTATTTAAATGTAGATTTTTTTTTTTTTTTTTTAAGGAATATCCTGGAGAGCAAACTGAATCTCAAATATACTTGAGTTCCTATTTTGCTGTGACCTTTTCTAATGTGCAGTGATAAAAATGTATTTTTCACAGTATTACCACGTACATTTTAGCGTGTGTATACTTTTACTCCTTGTATAAACAGAAAAAAATGGCAAGAAATTTTGCAGTGAGAAACTTATTATAGTTTTTCCAACTTTTATTCTTAGGGTTATGCAGCATTTAATGATACTCCAGACTTAGTGGTGAATCAAACCAGGAACATTTTATCAGGTGAGGACAATCTATCTTTTAACTTTGTTTAATGTTGATGTTTTTACATCACTTACTGATGTTTTTGTTTTCTTTTATTGTTAATATATTTTCTGTGCTAAAGATCATTCAAAATGGAAATGTAAAACTTGATTTATTTTTTTTTTTTACATTTGGTGACACAAAAAAGCCATAAAAAGCAACTGTGTCTTAATGAGGATACAAAATTAAATCTAAAAATAGACCATATGGTATTTTATGGAGGAGTTTTATTTGCTAGGCTTTTTACTGCTTAAGTAATGAGAAATCATAGAATCCCAGCTGCACATTGATGCTTTACCTTTATTTGGTTGAAAAGCTAATTTTCTTTGACTGATATGTCTATGACGTATTTAGGAGTGTGATGTTAAAAAAACTAAACCTGCCTGCTGCCTTATTAAAATGTAGTGGATGGTGAAGGGGAGGTAAAAATATGTCGTAAGGATAATTTAAATGTCTGTCTTAATTGTTTTGTTACTTGGGCTTTAAACTATTACTCTTTGACAATACCTGGACACTTGACGTTTGAATAAAATGTAGTAATACCTTATGTATACTAATCTGTTTTAATTTTTGTTCTTGCACTGTGGACCTCTTCTGCATATATAAACAGCTGTTCCTTGTAAGTTTTTCTTTTTTTTTTTTTTTCCTGGGCAAAATGAAACACAGTACGCATACAAACATAGTATACTGTGTGAATTTGCCTAAAATGAGCCAGTTTTCTAAAATGGATGTTACGCTTTTTATTAGGAAATCTAGTGCAGATTTACTCATTTTCAGTATCTGCTGATATGCGTAAACACAGACAGGCCATCTTATTCCATCTATTTATAAATTGTTGGGGTTTTGTTTTTTATAAAAACTGAGTTTGAGTTACAAATGAAATTTAAAAAAAAAAAAGTTTTACTAGTTTGGTACCTGGTTGAATTTAGAAGAGTAAACACCAAAACAGACAGCCAAAAACTTGTCCATTTGTTGTTTGAGAAAGGGGAAGGTGTTGCCTACTACCAAATAGCAACATATAGTTTTATATCCTGCTATTTCAGGTATGTTCCAAGTTGAAAGAAGGGGAGGAGTAAACGGAAACTGCGTTTTACAAATAGACAATATATAATAAGTGCATTAATCATGTTTTTGTGTATCTAAATAGTGTGTATCTAAATTGTATGTATAGGGTAGCGTGTTCATTCATAATTTGAGGGGAAAAAAGGCATAATTGATCATTATCTCAAGAGTGTTGCTAACTAATTGGAATGAATTTATTTAAGTAATCTTTTTTAATAAGATTGAATATAACTAGTATAGATTCTCAATATAGGTAGTCTAATTTCTGTCACAGTGTTGTATTCCCAAGGGATGAAGTTTAAATAAATTTTGTTCTTCGCCTTTGTAAACTTAGTGGCTAATTGTCTTGCTCAGTGTGACTATTTGCAATATTGCATGAAAAGCAAGATTTAAACTGGCTAGATAAAAAGTGACACATTCATTATAACGAAAGGAAAGAACGAACTCTGGCTCCACATCTACATCTTTCATCGTTAAACTGAATGCTAAAAATAAAGTGTGCATTTTAAAACACCATTGTGTTACTTTGAAGCTCAATGTTTTTGTTGCCTGCTTGTCTCTTACTCACGCTTGTCTTCATGGCTTGCTTGTTACATGTGGCAAACGGCTTAAATGGCATTTTTATAATGCATATGTGGAATGTAAATTTCTTCTGTGAATCTGTAACAGTGCAATACGTTTATTCTTTTAGATATCAAAAACGTGCTGGAATCCATTGGTTCAAATATCACTACCTTCACAAAAGCGCTTCCTGTTCAGAAGATTTTAGCAGATTTGACAATATATCTCACACAGAGTGAAGCATACGTTCAAGATTATTTTCCAGTAGTGGAGCAGTATGATTTCTACAGGTATGTATGGGAAATAAGGCAGGAGTGAAGTGCTACCTGTTGTTAATACTTTGTCATATTTTGATGTTCTTTGAAGTCTATTTAAACTATTACTGATGAACACAGTGAAACAAAGATGCTATAGGGCAACTGTTTGTTACTGGCATTTTGGTAAAAGCCAAAGCTGCAGCTAACCAACGACTGGGTGCTGTTCAACTATGGAGCAAGAGGTAGTTTCTACTCTGTCTGCCTTCAGGCCTTTTCCAGGGAGGCAGGTGTCGAAGAGGTAATGCATAAAGGAATGGATTGTTTCACAATGTCAGGGCAACTTCTTATTTAGGGCTTGTTTTTGTTGAGTTGTAGGTAAGTTGCTAGAGCACAGGACCAGAGAGGCCTTGAAGCCAATCCCTTTTTATTGCACGCTTGCTGCCACACAGTAGCACCGATTCTGCTCCACACCTTGTAAATCATTGCGTATCCATGCTTATTCCTACTGGTGTAGTACTTGTCCTTGTAAATGCATGGGTTGATTGCACCTTGAGAAAAGAATATTCTTCCTTTTTGAGACTTGTGTGACTTCTATATTTGAGTAAGAATCTCATATTTTGAAGCATAAAGCGTTCAATTTCATACCATTTAATATTGTCCAGTTTTAGTCATTTCAGCCCTCAAGCTCATCAAGTTCTCCCTACATTTTGATGCTTCAGTTGATCCTATATCGATAATTGCTTCTATTTTTGTGTCATAATCAGTTTCAGTGCTACAGAATAACTGTGCTAGTGGCTTTAATTCAATGTTAAATAAAAGTGCTCAGAAGACCGAACTGTAAGAACCTTACTTATAACCTTACCTTTAGCCCATTCCTTACCTGGCAGTTGTTGTGGGGAGCCTTAATTTGATAAATTTATCAATATTTTCTTTGAAGCTCAGATTGTTTTTAACCAAACAAATATATTGTTTCATTCTGCTACAGTGTGCCCCTGTTAATCTTGTGTTTAGATTCAAAAAAGTGGAGAAATATATCTTATCCACATGGCACTTAAATACCCATTCTTGTCAAGCTTAACATAGTAGCACTTGAAGTACAAGTAAAACCAAGAAGCCTGTAGTTGTCCAAATTATTTTCTATCCATCCCTTTCTTAATTACAGGTGCATTATTTGTAGTTCTTAAGTATTCTTTTATGAATGTCCCTGTCAGCATTAATGTTTTTCTTTCTCTTTCTTGGCTGTGCCTATTCCTTATGATATTCCTTCCTCCAGTTTTTCTGTTTCCTGCTTTCTCTACACAAAGCTACAGGGAGGCAAAAAGGGAACGTAAGAAATGTAAGCTGGGAGAAGTGATGAAAGGGAAAAGGAAGAGCAGAGGGAATTAGGAGAGGGTGAAAGGCTAGAATGAGATATAAAACGTGTGACTAAATGGATGTGCTCCAAATATGTGGACAGGTAGAACTGTTATGTGATTTAATTAATAAAAATGAAAGTTCAATTCCTATCCAAGATCTTTCTCCTGATGAAGTTCCGTTAACTGCTCCATAAATTGAAAGCATTCCAGCACAGACATACAAAGTCTAGGTTTTAATAGCCTTAAATACAGTTATTTACAATTACAAGCCTACCACACTGTGTACAAAAAAGTAGTAAGCCTTCGAGTAAGAGCAATTACCTACTTTATGGCCAATGGCCAGTCCACGTCCATAAATTTCTCCTTTGCTTCTTGAATAAATTACTATTTGAGCACTTGCCTCCTCTGAGCCATTGTTTGCTCCACTTGGTGCCCTTTGACACTTCGGTACAGTCCACCTGCAGTAACTGGGATTGGGAACACCTTGTTCCTGTGATGTTTGTTCCTCAGTCCTTCAGTAGCAGCTGTCTGTAATCCAGCAGCGATTATCTTCTGGCCCAAAATGCATGCCAATGTAGGAAAAGCATTTTTTCATTGCTAACTTTTTTTGCTGAAACAAAAGGAAGAGTGGGCCAGTTGTGAATACAGCATTGCCGTATGTATGCTGCAGGTCTCCAGTGTGTTCCTTGCATGCTAATAACCAAGCACTTTGGCTTTTATTGCTTAGGTGGCTCGGTTGTCTCGTTCTGTGCTGTGTGCTGGTCCTGATTCTGATCTTTTTCTATCTTGGATTGCTGTGTGGCACCTGTGGTTATGATAAACATGCTTCTCCAACAACCAGAGGCTGCATCTCCAACACTGGAGGAAATTTTCTTATGGCGTAAGTTTCACTTATTGGTGAAAAATAAAATAAAAGTACCTGTAGAAGGTTGCTTTTAATGATTTTGAAGGACATACATGTGAAAAGAATTTGTTTCGTTATCTGTGTATATGTGCTGAAAAAATTGAGCAAAAATAAATATTAATCTCATGTATTCCCACTGAGGGACTTGGGGATTTTGGGTTGTTCTTTCACTGAGGATCATAGATGAAGGACAAAACCTCTGAAACTACAGTTTTAAGGCAAGTGCTGTAGCAAATGAATTTCTATGTAAGCCTGTATGGAAATTGCAAAAACTGGGAACAGATAATTGAAAATAGAAAGGGAATTTTTAGCTTTCTAGTGCTCTTGAGCACTTGCTCAAAAGCAAAAAAAACTACATGAGGAGGCAAGAAACATTTGACTTTCTCAGGGTTTTTTAGGAAGTTTGGGGTTGCTCTTGGAAGTTCCCAGTAGTGGTTTAATGTAATTTCTGTTGGGTGTAAGAGAAGATTGTGTCTGAATTCTCCCTAAAACTCTTTTGATAGCACAAGGCTAGAGAGTTGAATTTAAAAAAAAAAAAATATGCTTTTGTGTGTCTTAAACTTAACTCTTAAAAGAATTTGCACACTTAATGCAAATGTGAACATTTTAGATGCACTTTAGCTGAAGACTTTATGGGGCTGAAATGTATAAGATGTTTTAGAGGGCAAGAACATATTTGGAAAGCAAGTATTTCAGTCATCTACCAGTTTCTGTATCTCTGTTATAGCCACTAACTGTTGGCTTCACTGTTGCCCGAAGTATGTATATTTTGTTCTTAAAAAGCAAAAACTTACTCGACTTATTTCTTTTTCAGTGGTGTTGGATTCAGTTTTCTTTTCTCCTGGGTGCTGATGATTGTAGTGGTGCTCACTTTTGTCACAGGTGGAAATGTAGAAAAACTGGTCTGTGAGCCCTTTGAAGATAGAACTTTATTCAAGGTGAAGTTATTCAAGTTATTAAACAATGAATGTAATCCCCATGAGTCCTGATGGTGTTGTCGGTTATGTATAACATATTTTTTTTTATGGGACACTTTAAGTGAGTTTGGATCTGGTCTTGCTTTCGCCTTACACACCGACTAGAGACGTTCATCCTTTCTTGGTTTAATTTGCTTTGCAGTGTAAATACTGCATGCCTGTCTTCCTTTGAAGATAATTTTTTCTCTGCTTTAGCATTTCTTGGTGACATGGAGCTTTAATATTCACTGTCTGCACCAGAGAGGTTGAATTCGCTGGTTTGCTTCTATTTCTATTATTGGGTCATAAGCTTAGAAGGGGTATGTGTCAAAAAATCACATATGAATGAATTAATGAATTGAAAACTCAGAATTATATTAACATTACTGAATTTTTTCTTCTAGGTTTTGGATACTCCCTACTTACTAAATCAACATTGGAAAAACTATCTTTCTGGCCTCCTGTTTAAAAATCCAAGTATTAACTTGACTTTTGAGAAAGTGTACAGGTATTAAAGTTATGGTTAAGATTTAATTCAATTTATACATATTGTTTCTGTGGTATCGTCCATGCTTCATATTTCAAGCACATGCAGAAGTCGCACATATTGCAGAAGACATCCTGATTTTTCTAGTGAATCACTAGCAAAAGCAGTTTTCTCCTATATGTGAGTTATTAGAGGTAGTCTTTGCATAATGTTGTATAACGATTGTAGTTGAGCTGTTTGAAAAAATATTTTGTGACCAGTAGAAATTGTTAATGACTTCCTTTCTTATAGACTGAGCTTTAAAAAATAGTCAGAATGGTTTGGTTTTTTTTTAAAGGGCTGATTTTCTTAGAATATGAAAACATTGTTAATCATTCTCTTAACGCTTGATCCTCAAGGTGGTTTTTAGGCTGATGTATGTATTTTTATTTTTATAGTGATTGCAAGGAAAATAAAGGAATTTATACTTCCCTTCACCTAGAACACTTGTTCAATATCAATGAATTTCTAAATGTTAGTATGGTAAGTAAAGAAAATATGAGTGAGTTCATGATTATTTTTGAAGGCTGGAGAGGTATTTGCTCTTAAACACAGTATAGCACGTCTGGGTTTTATGGGATTTTGGTTCTATATACAATACATCCTGCAAGGAGGCAAGAACTGTCCAACTAATTTGAAAAAATAAATCTATGTACAAATAAGGTATTTTTTACCAGTTTCAGTGCGCTATGGAAGGTTTTCTGATGTGCTTTTTTATATCGCTGCAGATAATACTGTTGTTTTTTATTTTGAAACTTCATAGAAGGTTCAAGTCTAGCATCTTCCAAAGGCTGCTTACAGTGTTTAAGGAGAGTCTTGTTCTTTATATAAATGCCTTTCTTGGTTTGTTCTCTTCTGATTCCAGTCAGAGTTATGTTGGTCCAGGATATGATACACTGTGCTCCTAAGAATGGTTGCAATTTTGGTGGGAAGGAGTAGGGATAAAATAAAATCTTTTCAGTTAAACTGTAATAATGCATGACTGCACTCTCATTACATGATTCTACTAGTTTCGGAGTTGCCTGTAATACTGATCTTCACTGCAGCAACCCCCAGGGGATCCGTGTTCCGTTCTGCCAGGCACCGTACCCACACTTAATAGATACAGACCTTGCCCGAAATAATTTATAATTAAAATGAACAGGGAAGATTCACTAAGAGGGAAAATTATTTTGAGTTTCCACAACAGACTAATGGTGGAGGCTGGGAAGGAATTCAGGTTTCCAGGTTCCTCATCTATTGCTCTGCTGCCTGTGCAGGACAGGTAACATTTTAGATTTGAGTGTAATGCAAGAAGAGTTCAGGTAACAATAAGCAAGTCATCTTTAGTCACCATTAAACATATTTAGAGGAGTATCATCCAGTCCTGTGGCTAATACAGCAGACAGTGTCTGTCCTGGCCACAGGTGAGATAATGAATTCTCTGGGGTTCCTTGATTAGGGCCAGGGGTGTAAGTTAAATTTTTTAAGGATAACGTTTCCTGGAGAGGAAAGAGAATTCTGTTTTATCTCCATCTCCTCTTAAAAGGATCTAACATCTAGAAGCCTGCTTAAAATGTAATGGAAGGCAAGTAATTCATTGGTATGAAAGACGCGTAGGTAGGTTAGAACATGGCATGGCTAGACTGTGGATACTGCAGATGAGGGATGAACATTACCTGGTGGATTCTATTAAAGCTAATTGAATTAAACTGATATAAGCAAAGATCAGTGTGTGCTGCTTCATGGAAGTGATGAGTCAGCAAAAGAAAGATGCTTTTTGAGGGGGGCGTGGCTATAGAGGAATATGCACCGGGTGCAAACTATTTGTGTGCTTTATTTTGTTTCCCTCTCAGTATACAGAAGATGTAGCACTTAAAATTGAACACATTCAGATAAACCTCAGCAAAATCATTCTGCTGGATGAAATTGGGAAGGAGAATCTTCTGAATTTCAGCTCCTCAGGCATAGACGGGATAAACTTTGCAGCATACTTGACAGAGGTGAGGCTGTAGTAAACTGGAGACACGACTGTGACAAAGCGTAAAATGAAATATTTCTTTTAAAATAGACAAAATGGAGAAAAATCTGCTTTTGTGTGAAAGGGGATGTTTTGAAGAATAACAAAACTTGGAGCAAAAGCATGTCAGAAGTTCAGGTCAATAAACATTTAAAGAAATAGAGGGTAAACAAAGTAGGTGGTGTGGTTAAGTGCAAGCAGTCTGTATATGCAATAGTAACATAGTCTTTTTAATTCCCCACTGTTCACATCTTGTTTCAGATCAATAAAAGTGTTACCAAGGTTGATCTTCTGTCATTTGCTAATGACTTAGAAGCAAGAGCAGACCAGCTGGTAAGTTTAATTCACTAATACAATAATACATAAAATGTATTGTTTATATGTATTATGTATATTATATGTATTATATGTATTAAATGTATTGTTTATATAAGTATAAATGCATAGCCAAGTATTTTGACTTCTTATGTGAGAATTCTTGTACTTCAGACACTTATATAGATGATGCATTGTCACATAAGGAAAAACTTTCAACAACAATGTTGCATATGAGCTGTATTTTAAATATTGCTAATTATTGATTTTTGTATGCTAACTTGTACAATTTCTGCTTTGGAAGCGTAATTGCTTAAATTCCACTGTTTGATTAAGAAATGAGAGGAGTACTCTGAGTATTTCCTGTGATGCTATCTACATTTTAGGGTCCCTGTTGGAAGAAAAATTGGTTAGATCATGATGGAAAAGATGATAAGAATTAATTTTCTTTCAGTTAGTAAGCAGAAGATTTTGCAATTAGCAATAAAATTAATACTGTGGCAGCTCATAAGGGCTCTATCGAGAACTGGGGCTCCATTGTGGAGGGAGAATGCACAGGAGAGATGCTGTCTGCTCTGAAGGGCTTTTTGAATGCAGACGCACAGACAGCGGTCAGAGGGTATAGCTACAACGTTGCCTGCAAATGAATCTGCAGAATGATACGGCTGCGTTAACAGATAGTGAATATCCAGTTGATATGTTTGTGTGCACGTCAAGGTCACTTTTGAATTACCTTTCAAAATGAGTCATAGTTTGGAGACTAGCTTGGACACTGGCCCAAGACAGATTCCTATGTTGCAACGTGGGAGAAAGAGTTATGCTGCGCACGTGCTACAGTCGCTTGGATCACTAAGGGGCACAGACAGCGGTGTGAGACCGTGCTGTTTGGAATTTGTCAAATATCCATACCTCCTCCAGGGAGAGGAGGGAACCAGTAGAGGCTCCTGGTGTGTTTACTCCAGCTTTCTGCATAATTTGATCACACCTGTTGCATCATTTTTTTTTTTTTTCCTGCCACATGTGCACTCGTGTCAAGGTTAGGCTGCTCAACCTTTTTTTTTTGTTTTGTAGTTCGCATCCTCTCCAGGCACCATGAGCAAGGCGCACATTGCCTGTCTACTCATGTAGGTTGTCTGCTAACTTGGACAGATACCAGTAGCTTTGGCCACACTTCAATTCCATTTTCAGTTATTACTGTGCTATTTTGAAGGTTGCACAGGTGGGGAGTTTTTGCTGTTATTTTTGGGCTATTTTCTAAGTGAAAGTTGAAGTTGTTCGAACATGTAATATCTTACACAGGATTGCCTCTGAGATGTCTCTTCAAAGGTATATTTTACCTAGCTCCATAAAGGAGGATATATTGTGTTGATAGATTGGTTTTTTATTATTTTTTGTAATAGAATCTAAAGGAAGCTTTAGAATTGAGAACAGATCGGGCAGATTAATTTCTCCATATAAAAGACAAAGAAAAATACAATATTAAATGTGTTCGCTGTCCCATGTCCCGGTGTATGTTTTTATTTCTTCCTGGTGATGCTATTTAGTGTAGTCTATGAAATGGCTTTAGAAAAAAAAAAAAAAAACAAACAAAAACCACCCAAACAAAAAAAAAAAACCACCACAAAAGTATGACATATTACAAAAATTTGATTTTTTTCAAAATTGATACTGGTTTCCAAGGATATTTTATAATCCCACTTTGTTATTAGTGATAGTTCTTAAAGTTTACAAGAGCAATCAGTTAAAAAACAAACTAAAAAGTTTTGGAATTAATTAACTTTGGGTGTCTGGTTTGCATTCTCTGGCACCTTACACAAAATTGAACGTATGTTTTTACACTGGAAGGAGCAAATGGAATAAAACTTGCATCACACCTAGGGATCAGGGTGTGGAGGAGGGAGCAATACTACCCCAGGTGTTGTTACAGCAGAGGAAGCATCCTGAAGCTGCTCAGTGACCACAGCTGACCGCGTACGTGAACATTTCACAGGACGCAAACACATCTCTGAGCGTTGAGGTTTGCCATTATTACACTTCCAAAACGGAGTTAGCAGCGTGTATGCAGGGAGCGGAGCGATTTTGCTGCTGAAAGGAAATGGAAAAGAAATGTATTTCTGAGAGAAAAATCAAATTTTACAGTCTTTTGCAAGTGTGAGCTCTAGGCAGGCATTCGGACTTGAGTATCAGGGCACAGACTCATATCTTCTGACTGAAAGTTGGGAGCCGCAAAAATGAAAAACACCCTTTACAGACGCCTTTCCAAGTTACTGGCTGAAAATATTTAAACTTCTGTGCTCCTCAGAAAGCTGAGTGCGCCTCGGGGTGATGTCCCCAGTGCCCAGAACAAGAGCAAGTTCCCGTGACTGGGAAATGCTCGTCCCAGCTGGGGCACTGTGCTGCGGGGTTCTTGTGATGAGGTCTGGCTTGTGGCGACAGAGAGGGGGATGCGCTCGCTATTCTGTATTTAAAATGACTTAGTGCACCATGTGCAAATTCTCTTCGGTTAAATCTGTGCTGATAATGTTATAGCCAGAAAAGCAGTATAATATTTCTGTTTTGGTTGCTGAGGTTTGAGTTATTAATATGGTGATTTTTCCCTTCCTTGTGTTGAGGAATTCAATTTGACATATCCCGTTGTTAGCATTGGCTGTTCTGCAGTGGATGAGTATACTGTGCAACTTTGGGTTTTGCTTTGATGGAAAGCTTTGAGACTACTGAACAATACTGCATAATTGCATTTTTTGCAGCCAAAGGGAGCACTGGAAAATGCCTTAAAAGGACACGCAAACAACATTCGAATGATTCATAACCAGCAAGTCGTTCCACTAGAGCAAGCTATGGTAAAATATTAAAGCAATATTAAAACATATTTGTAGAAAATATGAATTTCTAAATCTCTTAAATGTGGTCTAGAAACCTGGACTTTTGCTATTATATAAGCAAACATTGCATTTGCATTGTGTCACTGAAGAGTAACGTGGTGAAAGTATGTGTTTAATAAATAGTTTTCCTACTTATAGTACTACTGCTACTTAGGACTGTCTAAAAGCATGACCTTTTTCTTCCCCATTTTTTCCGTATCTATTTGTGATTATATGTGAATAAAAGAGGAAGCAGGGCAGAACTTCACAAAATTCTAACCCTACACCACTCATTTTCTTTTTTGCTTACCATTTGTCTTCAGTAATAAAAGCAATTATCACTTCAACGCTTTGTTTCTTGGAGTTAGCAATCTCCTAACAGTATTGGAGTCGGAAACTCCTGACAGTTGTATTTAGAGCCAAAGAAAAATCTTTTTTTATTGTTCCTGTAAAAGATGTGAAAGGGCTGCTTCTGCCTGATTTTGCCAGGCACTGATTTGTATAGTATCAAGCTATGAATCTCATACATGTTAGGTGTTGCGTTTTCCCTCTACATAACGCAAAGGCGTTTAGTTTATCCTAGCATCAGATGCAGTATTTCTGCCCCTATCAAAGCCCTCTTGTAGAAAAGTGTTAGGTCTTCTATTCCACCCTGATGTGATGCTGTTCTTTCCTAATTAACTCCTAATTATTCTCATCTCTTTTTCCTTTTACAAAACTGACTGTCAAGAAATATGTTAAAGCTAGGGTAAGTGCTTTTTCCCATCTGAAATTGCACAATTATAGAATTCTCTGAACACTTGGTTCTGATTTTAACTGTTGTCTCTTCCCTTCAAATAAATCTTACTCAGTTTATTGCTACTAACTTTAGGTAAAACTGAAGTCTTCCAGTACACAATTCATAACTACTTAATGCTGTCAGCAAAATACTGATTCAAGGATTAAAACCACAATATATGAGTTCTAATTCAACCGTTGTTACTATATATAGTGTGATATGTTGTATTAGAAACAAAATAATCTATATAAGATGAAAGCATGCATCTAATGTTACAAGAAGTGGGCTCTTGCCTGTAGTAATGACCTGAATCTTCTCTCTTTTTTTTTTTTTCCTCCTCCTTTCTAATAGAGCACTTTAAATCAGAGCATTAGGTTACTGAAGAGGACATCATCTGAACTAATGGTAAGCTTTTCTTTCTGGCAACAGGAACATTTATATGTGTTTTAAATCCATCTACCACATATGCTTTTTCAATTTCTAGCTGTTCTGTTATTGGAAGAGATTGTAATGCACTGAGGTAGTAACAGGGATTTAGATATCTTTTCTGCACAGCTTTTTCTATCCTGGCTTTCCCTTCCTTCTAGAGGAAAAAAAAAAAGGAGGGGAAAAAAAAAAGGATGTTCCGAATATTTTAAGTATGACTTGTAAACTTAAGTGTCACGTGATAAAATAGACTTCAGTACAGTTCCATATATTGTGTTATTCATGTTCCTAAAAATGTAGCTGTTTTTTCTAGAATTATTGAATGCAAAACTTGGGGGGGGGACAACCAAGAAACAAAACATAAAAATATAACTGAGAAAAGAGTTTTGTGATTCACATCTTTAACCACCTCTTGTCCAATGTCCAGCTCCCACCGAGGCCTGTTTCTTTAACATTGTACTCGTTACCTTCCTGCTTCTGCAGAATCAGCCCCGCTGTAGGAAGCTGGATCTGTAGAGAGGCTTCCCCAGGACAGCTCATGTTTCCCCTCTAAGTGCCTGCACTGCCATGAGACCAGCTGCCTTCACGCTCTGCCAAGCTCAGGAGAGTAGGCAACAGGATGGTTATTTTTTTCTGGCAGCAAGGCTTTCTGTCACCACCAGCCTGCCTCGGCTCTGGTAGCAAGAATCCAGCCACACTAGTTAGCACTTAAGAGTCACAACAGCTTGATGGGCCATACCTACCTCTGTTCTTCCCATTAAGGTTTTCACCCATCCACAGCAGCAGATCAGCTAGATTTCTTTTAGGATCTGTGGTTTGAACCTGAATGTTCATGGCTTCTCTTAAGAAGCCATGAAACAAGGCGTAGATAAAAAAAAAAAGGATGATGTTTGACCCTTAAATATATTTAAGAAACATCTGTATAGTTTCAAGCTGTGTGTGTTCTTTGAGAGGCTTTATGGGGTTGTACACATACAGAAGGAATGTCTCAATCCTTTTGGATATTGTTTAGCAGCATATTCTAGCTGGTAATTGAAAGTTGTGATGGTATATGGCCCACTGTTTTCTTCCTGTGCACTGTGTGCGTCTGTAGTGCATACACATGCATTGATGAAAGTATCTCTACACTTAAGGAAAGGAAAGACAATGAAGACAAAACAAAGGTGATCTAGTATAGAAGTTAGTTACATAAGTTCCAGGAAAAGACACTGTTCGTAACCACTGATACCTTCCTTCTTTAGTAGTGAGAGAATTTTGTCAGATGATCATGAATCCTTAGGCAGGCTAGTATTCTGTCTGGAATTGCATGTTTTGTTAAGTTTTGACAGGACAGTGATTCTGGTTTATCAAGACAATGAGTTACTGACAGTGGCTGCAGAGCCATTGTAACTGCCTGAGCCTGTAACTGAATGGGATTTATTTATATTTAACGCCATCTCTTCCTCTCCAGGTTAAGGTGAAAAATGTCATTAGCTCTGTTAATGCTGCCCAGCTTCTCATAAATAACAACGCTTCTCTAGTTATTGTCCAGGTAAGCTTTATTTGATTAAAGGCCATTAATTTATGATGTCATGGAGATAGAGGTTCATTTACTTTTGTCTGTTCCTAGGAGACAAAAAAGTACATGGATACCATAGTCGGCTACTTTGAGCAATACATTGAGTGGGTCAAGGAGTCGGTAAGGTGCATTTGCTTTATTGAGAGAAGCTGCATTTAAAAAAAATAAAATTAAAAAGCTAAGTGATGATGATGATAAAAATGTTACGTTGTTAGTATGTTTTATGGTTTCAGTTTGTAAGATATTTGTACTTATTATGAAGGGGAAAACTTGTCTTCTATAAATAGTTTTGTTGTGTTTGAAGCAGAATAGAAATGATGAGTTGTGTTGATTGGAATAAAATGCAAATTTAACATAGTATCATTTTTCCAGGGCTGGTATGAAATCTACCGTTTGTGCTAATACTGCACTGAGCCTGACCTTGCTTAGTTCAAATTAATGTCGTTAGCATCTTGTTTTATTTTCCTTTCTTCAGCTGCAGCCTTTGAGAAAGTTAACTGATGTTTTAAAGATGTGAATGTTCAGTTGATGGCATATCCCACTGGAATTTATTTTGAATTTTGATAGGGTGAGAGATAAGAATTTAGTAAATAGTATCTGTAACTGTAAGCAAGTTTTGAGATTCTTACTGTATTCTGTTAGATACTTCAAACTGTTTTTGTTTTTTTTAACGTGTCTTTCAGATTGCCATGGAGGTAGCAGCATGCAAGCCTATTGCCAATGTGATAGATACAGCAGTAGATATTTTTTTATGCAGCTATATAACTGATTCTGTGGTAAGAAATATTTTCTGTTACTCAAAATTGGGGCATCAAGTGGGAAAGTCTTTGAACATAAATCTGCATTTAATTATTCTGGCTAGACTATTCTGAAGTATGATAATAAAGTATCACATCCAAAGTTACGCAAGGAAAAAATGTTCTGATCTGGATCAAGTCCAAAACCAAACCAGTGCTGGACTTGTTTTAGGTTCCCATTAAACTTGAGCTTCTATTCACAAGAATTTTGTAAAATTACTGTTCTTACTAAATTTCTCCCAGCTTGAATTGCAAAGCAAAACTAGTTTGGAATGAAAATTCTGGAAAGGGTGGATTTAATTTTGATTGCTTGATTCTGAACCACCTTGAAATGGAAAAGCTTAAAGATCTGAAGATTCAGCTGCAACCATTTCTAATCTAAAGGGATGGGGCAGGGGCAGGAAGTGAGTAAGAAATACCAAGGAAAGACTTTCTCGTTCCTGGAATCTAGAAAACCTCAATGGGGTAAAGGGACTTTTTATTACTTGACTTGTAGCAGACAGATCTTGATTCATTTCTGTAGGGTGGAGAATTTGAGCGTGACTTATAGCAATATATAAGGGTAATATTGGCTTCTTCATCTTGCAAAAGAGCTTGGAAAGAGGACAGCATGTATTAAAAGTAGAATAAGAAACCGTATCCCTGGAAACCACCTAAAACATCTCCTAGCTATTATTTAGCTTTATGGCACTTTTAGCCGGGTCCTGCTCATACCAACAGTAAATGCATGTAATTAATCAAAGCCAAAGCACTCTAACCTTGATAATGCTTAAACATGAAATCTCCTAACCTGCCAGAATCATGTTGTACTCCTTGATTATCTCATAAGTAACAGAGCTTCTCTTCTCCTTTGTGTAGCCACTAACCATCTGGTGGTAGATGGACCACGTTTTTCCTGATGATACAGCTTAGCTGAGTCACTTATAAGTCAAAATGCTTCCAGCCAGTACAAATCAAATTTGAAAAATCATCTTTTTAACATCTGATGGTAACTCAGTTCAACTGTATGATAATTAAATTAGTTACGCAAACAGGCTGCAGTTAGCAAGTTAAAAATTACCTTGAAACTCAGATTATGACAAGAATTGCAAAACAACTACTTTAAGATATTAAGAAAGGGAAAAGAAAAAACGTGGCCTGTAAACTAATGCTGAGACACAAAATTACTTTCTAGCCCAAGGCTGAGTATGTTGAAATAACTTCTTAGGGCACTATGGCTGTGTAGCTTTGAGCAACTTTGGATGTATTTCTGTTTGGTTACATTTGTAAGATGGTGGTGTTCTTACTTTAGTGCACATCGACGGTGAAGAATGCTTAACGTGCCCTGTTCCATACTGGTATAAGGAACCTCAGATAGTCCACAAAGCCAGCGCCACTAACTACTTCTTCTGTATTCTTCCAGTAACAATGCTTAGAATATCAAGCAAGGATTCAGTACTTTTCTGATAGATTTTCTCTGTGATCTTTTTTTTCCCCGAATTTTGCTTTGTTTCAGAATGCCTTCTGGTTTGGTTTGGGAGGCTCCTCAATATTTTTAATTCCTGCCATAATTTTTGCTGTAAAACTCTCCAAATACTATCGTAGAATGGATACAGAGGATGTATATGATGAGTAAGTATATACTCCTAAGTAAGCTAAATGGCAAATGGATTGAAATGTTCGTTTTTTCTAGTGTCTCACATGAAGGCGCTATAATCCTTAAACCTTGTGTGCTGTCAGATTAGAACTGCACGTTCTTGTGAAATACTGCAGGTTTGGGTTGGTGCCTGCAAAGTGCTTCATGCAGGTGGGCTTTTGTTGCCTTGACTTGCTGTGACTCTGTGCAGATAGTGCCAGCTCTGACTTTGAGAAACTTATTTCAGAATGAGGTCTTCAGAGCTCCGTGTACAGCATTTATATAAATATCTTCCAAATGTGCAAGTGATTAGCTTAGCTCAGTAACCTGTTAAGGTGAATTATGCCTGCTTTGTAATCTCCTTGAATTAATTATTTGCTTTCTTACTGTCTTAGTTGTTCCTAACCAGTCTTTCCTTTTTCAATTGCAGTTCCTCTGTCTCAGGGACTTGGCATTTTACTTTATGATAACTGTTCTTACATATTTTCCCATCGTTTTTTTTTTTTTGCTGTTTTCTTTTCTGCTCTTTGTTTTGCTCGTTGTTCAGTTTGCCTGTGCACTGCATTTCTCAAATTTCACACTGGTCATTTTTCATTACACATTCACAAGTCGGGAGAGCAGAAACAGGCATGTACAGCTAAAATTACTCACTTATTAGTGTCTAGTTAATTACTCCTCCTTTTCTGTGTTTTTTAGCGTCGAAACTATACCCATGAAAACGTAAGACATTTTTGCTGGTATTTTTAAAAATTATTTTATTCATGTGGGAGGGTTTATATTTTTAATGTAACTTGTTACTTCAAAAGAGGTAACATGTTCTGTTCCAACAGACTTTATAGTTTATATTAGAGTATATAACTCAAGAAGAATAGCAAAACAATTAATTAATTTTTGGAGAATATAAAAATATTAAAAATGTAAAAATATAATTATGCCATAACTCTTGAATGTTACAAAGGAAAAGTTATGTTCTATTGTACAGACACAGTTTATCTTTGCATATAATACCATCATCCATGTACATGTCTTAGAAGCCATACTGTACATAGTGCATCTTATAGTTAACATGGTCTTTCTTGGTGTATTTATTTTATTACAGTACAGAAAATGGTAATAATGGTTATCATAAAGAGCATTTATATGGTATACACAATCCTGTTTTTACAAGGTAAACCAAGTCTGAAACTGCATGCCTTCCTGTGTCCTTACTTAATCTACTATATTAATCACCTATCCAATTTTCTGCACGTCTTAAAGTGAATCACTTAATTCTCTATTTGTGTTTTTTTTTTGCATGACACACTATAGCAAATGCTGTATGATTTATATTTCTCAAATATTCTTTACATAACCACAGTTTTTTTATAATTTCCAGCAACTTAACAAAGCGATTGCCTAAACTTGATCTTAAAATCAATTAGGTATTTTCCTAGTGCAGTGGGTGGTCCTAAATGGATAAACATATTAAAATTCTCTGATAGCAGTTGAAAGTGATAGAATGGGATGCATTCTTACTCCTAAGTTGTTTTATCTTTTAGATGGTGAGGAGAAGAGCTTTTCCTGTGTACAAGGCAGGTGATCCAGGGTATGCAGAAAACATGAACAGAGAAAATGGGTGTTTCTGCATGGGTAGAACCAGTGTAACATCACAAAACAAGAAATTCAATTTGTGTTTAAAAAGGAGGAGATCTGGGTTCTTTTCTGTCTCTGCAACTTCTGTGCTGTGAAATCTTATCTAGATGTGAGACTTTCAGTTTCTATAGGGATAACATTAGGGTGTCCTATGACCTCAATATTTGGGTTTCCAAAATATCCAAGTTGCTTAAGGCAGGATCTAATTTATGATTGAAATCTGTAGCTCACTGTGCCTTAGCTTGCAACTTCGTGACTGAAAGTATAGATGGAGTATCGGCAGAGAAGTAAGATATCACTGTTCTTTCCGTAATGGGTAAATACCAAGAGAGCTCAAAGTTTGAAAGTCTTGCCAGATTTTATGGCTGCATCAGTTGTATATTATTATTTATTAGAACTGTATTTTACAATAATTATTTACTGAACAAATCTTGGTTCCACACTTCCTTCTGAAGGAAGTATTTATACATAATGATGTTTTTAGTGATATTTATCATGACAATTGTCATGGTCTGTTCTGCAATTTAAGGGCACTCCCTAAATTAACCTACAAGGCGTTTAATTCAAAAGTACTCTCCACTGACATATCTAAGGACTCTCAGCTTTAAGGACTTTTAATATTTTACATAAGAGGAAACTAATAGTTGCTCAGGCCTCAAAGTCCCTTTCTGATCTTTGAATCTTTAATATGAATGTTAATACCCATGAGGTTCATACCATGTTTTCTGTGGTATTTCAGGGATTGATGAATAGTTTAATACAGTGTTCCTGACTAAGCTAAAAATTACTAACATAAAATAATCTCTTAAACAAAGACCCACTAGTTCAGTCCTGACTTCCTTTTCCTAAATTTTAAGTTACTCAAAATGGGCTTCCATAATAAAATGTAAGGATTCAGTTTGAAGCAGTGCTGTCTTCTGATGTGCTAACTGAGGTAATTTGAAAAACTGCTAATTATATGAGATACATGCTTTGAATTTCTCAGTCTGGGATTCCCATAGCAATAGAGTCTTATTTTTCATTTTCTTCTCAGCAAACTCTTCACTTTTATGCTCTCCTTGATTTTTCTCCTTTCCTACAAATTATTTTGGGAAATACTTTGAGAGATATGACTTTGAATAGAGCTCTGGACACCTGTGCTTTTGCTGGTGTAAAGAATCCAATAGGTTTGGAGGGTTTTTTTTGTCCTTTGAAATTAGCTGGATTATTTTGCTGGAAAGAGATGCAAATATCTTTATAAATATAAGATATTTAAATAGAAGTATGAGATCTACATGAGGTATATTTATATTTGTATAGATAGCTCACACAGATGGTTTTTATATACATGTCGAAGATCCAAATAACCTCAAATGCAGCCACCACTTTTGTGAGAGCAAAATTGGAGGCTGGATTAAGTTCTCAAAGGAGTGGTGTTAAATAGGTAATCCAAGCATTTCTTCCTATCATGAAATGAAGAAAACCAGAAAGGCTGGTGGACAAAACCATTAATCTATTTCCTCTTGTTTGAAAAATTCTTAATTAAATGGGTAAAAGTTTGAGAACAGTTTGTGGCAACTGAGCTTGTCTCACCTTAGACACGGTATTTCTGCTGCATTTGTGGGCAAAAGAAAATGATGGTTTTGTTTTGTTTTTTCTTGTATAGCTCTGTGGAACAGTGGTAACACATACTGGAAACATTAAGGGGTAAGTAATAAGCTTTTTAAGTCAATTCTTTCTGTAACATGAGTGTTGTAAGGTTTAAAAATAAAAAATAAAAAAAATAGTTGAACCATACTGATGTTCATATAAAAATCTATGGCTTCATTCTGCTTAAATTATGTTATAATTCTATCTTCATCAAATTTTCCTGAATTGTTTTTGTGATTATTTCCAGGCTATAAAAATGAGGCTCAAGATTCTTCTACAGGAATATATCATTATTCTTCCAAGTGTATTGGCATTTGCATTCATCTTCCAAATCCTGAGCCACTTGTTTTATGTCACCCGGTACTGTAAATCCCAAATGTACTATTGAATGTTATGCCATAAACTACTGTACAGAATATTTTGCAATCAGGGCACTGCCTCTCAAATACCACTGTTCAGGGCTTGAATTAAATTGTTTTTTGTTTTTTACTTTTTTACACTGGGCTTTCTACCTTACATCACAGTATATAAATTAATTAGATTATTAGCCTTTGCCTAGCAATCCTCTGACAATTGGTCAACTTGTTATCTTAAATTGTTGATTTGTGTTAAATATGGTACATACACGTTTACATAAAAATACATTTTGTATACAGAAACTTTTGTATATACATTTTTCTTAAAACTTATAAGTGTTTAGTTAAGATTTTAATATTGTACAATACTCTTCACAATTGAATTTACCAGCATGATCAGTGTTGCTATTTGGTGCTCTTGAATGACCACTTTGGACTAAATTTGAAATGTAATGGGATCCACAGTGTCTCCTTATGTCTCTGAAAAGTTCCGTTGCAGTTTTGCTTTCTCCCTCTTTTTTTTTTTTTAATTATTTAATATTTAGTGGGTTTTTTTCAGTATAGACCTGAAAGGGACTTTTTGGAGAAATTTGTTTTGAAACTCCTTGGGTGGGAGGGTTGGGAGTGTGTGATGCGTAATATAGCGAAAAAGCTAAGCTTTCTAGAGTTCAGTAGTACTTAAAAAGAGCATGAGAGGTGTCATATGTTGGTGATTTTTAGAATGCTTTACATTCTCTGTCTCCCTTTTCTTTATTCACACTCACTTCTGTAATGTCCTTAATAGTATCACTGTTAACCTGTGGCTCTTTTAGGGGGCAGTGATACTATTTTTGCTAAATAATTTCAAAATATGATTTCCCACATTGAAATTCAAATGTGTTTAGCAATTGGAGTTAACGTTTGTACTGTTAGAGTTATTGCCTTGAATTTAGGCATACAGTTGCGTTGCTGAATTCGTTAACAGCAGAATTCATCAACAAGGCCAAAAGTATCAATGTTACTAGTGTAAAACATTTCAACAGGAGAAGTAATTGGCTATGTTGATCTAAAATAGCATCTCTTCATATATCAGTATTGTTAACTTTGCTTCCATCGAGGTTCATTGGCTTGAAGTAGGGATAATCCTGCAAATCATTTGTATAATTTTAAAGAAATGCTGAAAAGTGGTACCACTCTTTAATCTGGAGTAACCTTAAATTTTTCACTTTTAGGTCATAAATGGAAACATTTCTAATTGACAGTATGTAGCATATGTGTATATGTAATGTTCAGAACTGCAGATTTTTAAAAGTTTCTATTTTTAATTTGAGAAAATGTTTCCAGTTCATTTAAATAAAAAAGGACTTGCTTAACTACCTGATGTTTGATTCTTAATTGTTTTGTTGTGTTGGCCTGTCTCAGAAGAGTTGCACTGAGTTAAAAATCTTATGAAAATTAATTTTTTTTTTTTACCCTGATTAAAAATTTGTGCTGTATTTGACTTTTATGGATGGTTTTAACTTAAGCAAGGTAAGAGACCAAGAATTGGAGCAGGAAGGACAGAAAGAACATTGACTCTGGGTGAGGGAGCTTCCGACTTCCACAAAGGATGTGATTTATGCAAAGATGGTAGGATTCAAGGTAATGAGTTGTAGAGGTTTATCCACATACCCTGCAGGTGCTCAAGGTGTTACCGCTTGCCTCTCTTGTTTCTGTAGCACTGACAGCAGAATTAAACGTTTGCCAGTTCTTCGGGTCCCATGGTTCACTGCTGGTGTCCTAGCTTAATTTGTAAAAGGACGATTGTTTTCCACTGATACAACAGACCATGAGCTGTTTGATCTGAAGCACAGAGGACCCAAACATCAGATGGGAGTGAGACAAACACTTGGCCATAACATAATAACTGTGATACATAAATGTACCAGAGTTCTTGGGTCCAAGCTTTGGTATTTGTCCTTATCCTTGTAGTCTGATTTGTTTTCACGATTATACTTTAAAAACTTTCAGAACAAGAGATCTGAAACTGGTATAAAGTAACTTTTAAGTAGTTTTGAACTCCTTAACAATAATTAGAACAAGAGAGACACATGCCTTTAGTTTCTAATCTAGGAACTGTCAGTGCTGTTGTGCATAACCAAGTGTAAATAATACATTTGTTTGTCAAATATTAGGAGGTCTTCGAGTGCTTGCAGTAGGGATTTGAAATTCTTGAAATGAAGTGTGAGGTGGGCAACAAGATTCTTCTGGCTGTCTGGATGACGGGTGAGAAGACTCCCCAGAAAACAAGAGAAGAGTGAATTGTAAATCTTAAGTAGGCTTCCACCATTGCAGTTTCTCCTAAGACTTGACTGGAGAGCCACAGTACTGTGCTTTGAAAGAGACAGTCAGGAGGAACAAATGGCAAGAAGCTAGAAATGAGACCTCTACTAAGAATGTTATTAAAATATCATTAGAGAGGGGTTGAAAAGAAAATGGTATTTAGTCATGGGGAACTAATTTCATGACACATTCACTGGAAGAGCAAGGTTCAGGCTACCCTGAACGTGGCGGTTCTGGGTAGCTCTCAGACTAGCTGGGGTGCCACAGCAGCTAGGCACTCTGTCAAGTAGGAGAGAAGCATTTTTGCAATTTTATTTTTTTGTTCTGCTTCACTGTCTGTGTTAAATTAATGTTTTTGCCTCGGTATTTTCTTTAGCGATACCTGTTGACTTACTAGATACACTAAATGGTATTCTATTCCATTGTGTACCGCCACTCTTAAACCCAGGGTTTCTAGCGCCCCACAGTTATTCAAGCATACCCTAAATAATACGATACTCTTTCCAGAAGCTGTTCAGGTCAGACTGTTCATAGCACACATGTCTTTGAAAGAAGTGCCTAGTGGGTTCTTATTAGCCAGAAAAGTACTGTGGCTTGCAACAGCCTGGGAGGGATTTTTTTCCTCGTGACCTCCTGAATGCCAAGGGAGTTGCTATGATTTTCCTTAGCTCTGCTTTTAGTTACTGCAGCGGAAACTGCTAGTACAGGATTCCGAGCTAAAATATTTCTATTCTCTTGCCTTTTGTTTTATGGCATTTTTACAGCTCATTTATTATGAACAGGAAAATATTTATTAAAAAAAAAGTGAAAGGTGATAAAGCACAAATATCTGACTGACGTGCTCTGGGGTCTATTCCCTGCTGTGGAGACCCATGATTAACTAGTTCTGTTGTCTTGCTCTGTTGGCTGAAAAAAAGCCCATGGTGTGACAATGATGATACGACTTCCAAATGTTTGGCTTATGTTTAGGCCTGTAATACCTTATTTTGCTAAAGCTTTATTCCTTATCTTGCCTAAATATTGCGAGCCTAAAAATTTTTCATGACTCAAAGAACGTGCAGTTGATTCTTCCATGTGTCGCCACTGCATGTCGTTTGCTGACAAAATGAAGTACTGAAGTTGCATTCTTACTGTGCACATCCACAGAAAACCCGTTCCGCAAATCAGATTTTATTAGTAGGACACTACTGGATAATCATCCAGATGTAGCTGCATAGATTGCTTTGGCACTTTTATCTTTTTTTGCTTCAATATGGTCTTACAAGCTCTGGCATGAGGATAGCTATAAAGCAGCTGGAGAACGGAAAATATCTGTTAAAAATCAAATATGACATGTTCATCCTGGATAGGAATGTACTTCTTGGTTATACAACTACCTCTGTATTTAACTGCATTACAAGATTTGTCTTGTTACCTTCTTAGGAGTTCACAGGTTATTCGACACTCCCTTGGGCTGTAAATTATGTGCACATGCCTACTGAAGTGTGATTTATTATATTTATTAAAAAAAAAAAACCCCGTTACATCCCACATTTCGCTGGAAAGAGGCTTCTTTGTGCACCAAGCCTTTAAATTGTGAGCAGCCACGTACTTACTGCTTTCAGTTTTTTGGATCGTGTTGCTCAAGGATCTCGGTCAACTCCTCTCACCATGAAGAGTTTTGCTCTTCTTTTCCTAGTAGTCATCTGTGGCTTGGGAGGATTGGGACAGAAGCTGAAGCCAAAGAAAAGAAGCAATGGTGAAGAAATCAATTTTCGGACTAAAACCAAAGATGTTTGCACAATGAGCATGAGTGGGGACGAGGAGATGAAACTTAGAATTGAATGCAAAAGCCAAGGCATGTCCTACTGGTGTGAATTCACTGGCAAGCCATCAATCTGTCGTGCCTTCAGAAACAATCCAAAGATTTACTGGAATCAGATCGCCGTGGAACTTAGAAAGCTCCCGCATGCTTGTGAATCCACGCAAGTGTTGAAGACCACCATGTGCCAAAAGGCTCCCACAGAGGCTCTCATGAAGCAAGTAGCTGCTGGTATGGAGCCAGAAGATCTAGAAAACCAGGACAAATCAGTCCAGAAAACTTCCACTTCTATGAGGGGAGCAGGGAAAAGCTCTGTTAAGAAAATAGGGAAACTTCCAGTACTGCCTCTTATAAGACCAACCCAACATGGTCAAGGGTCTGAAAATGAAACAGAAGCAATGAAACTGGCACGGGAACATTGCTGGGAATCCCTGCATGGTTTCTGCTCTTACGTTATTGGCATCTTTAGAGGTTAAGGATTTGCTTCAGGTAAAAGTCTCATCTTAAAGCACAGCAAAACATACCTAAGAGTAATCCTGTTGTAGTTTTGTTTTATTTTGATCTCAGGGGTCTCTCAGGGGTGTGGACAGGGAGGTTCTAGGCTTGCTTACTAAAATCTAATGTGGTAAAGCCTGTACTGTGGCTTCTGGGGCACTGGACAGCTTAAGCTCCCAATGGTGGCTACTAGTTCAGGACCCCCTGACAGCCTCCTCTGAGGTCTTTAGCATGTGCCGAGATGTTTGTCCTATCTGTTATTAATCTTACAGTATTTCAGTTCTAACTGTTTGCATTGGACTTGTTTTCTGCCATCTGTCATTCCTTCACTCTTCTGCTGACTTTTGGATTTAGGCCACTGAATTAAGATTGATAACAAATGCATCAGCTGGAACAATTTAAAACTACATTCAGAAATTGAAAGGATAAAGCTTGTTCATCAAAACTGCAAGTTAACGATTAACCATTTTGATTTTAAAAATTAGTTCATAAACAACTTGCAGAAACGAGTAAAACCAAGAGGACTGTCTTGGGTTGCGGGCCTGTTTCTGGAGAGGGGATCGCATGCAGGTACTTTTCAGCCAGCCTTAAAAAAGGCAAAACCCTCGCCAAAGTGATTGGTTTTATACCCACTTCCATTTCGGCTTAGAACACCAGGAGCTGGTGACTAAACCTGGCAAACTTCTGGCAGAAATGGGAATATATATACAGCATGAGCCAGCAAGCGTTTAGGCTGCTAACGATCTTACTTGTGCTTAAGGCACCAAAGTGACTAATTTTTTTTCTTTTTTGTTTTGCAGAGCAAAATTTTTACAGCGGAAGAAGGGTCCTTGCTGTAGTTTAATAATTTAGATGTAACAATTTTGGTTTAAAAATGAGTCATTTTTATAAATCTTGTAGCCGTTTTCTCTTTGCACCCCTAAAATGAAGTTTCCTAACAGCCCTGAAAAACGCATGAAACTGGAGCGTTAGGATGAACTAACTGTTTGTAGGTCTGTTACATAAATGCAGTGCGCCTTGGTGTGTAACCAAGGTTCCACTTTAGGAGTGTGCATGCTGATTCGCGTCAATTTTTTAGAGATGAGAGCTGTAAATGATGCTGCAGTTAGTGCAAACAATAAAAATAAGATTTTTGAAAACTTCCTCGGTGTCCTTCCTTAAAATTTTAAATGTGCTACTTTGTATAAAGTCATGATATTTAATACTTGTTTCTTAAGAGATTGTTGGTAGAATGTGTAAGAGAAGTTACAGATCTGAGTCATTGCTTCCCCACTGTGAACGTGTTTTCATTTATATTAATATTTTCAATGTTATTGCCTTTATATTACAACGATAAGTTTCAGCTGGCAGGGAAAAAAATGATCAGAGAAACAAGAGAGTAATGTATGAATACATTTCTAAACGTAGCAGATTAGAAGTGTTCATCTGTGGTGCATCTGCGGAGTTCAGTGTTATTAGGATCTGTCAGTTTGGGTAATATTAACGTTTGGGTTCGGTAAATATTCTGAATGGTAACTCGTATCTACGCACTTGGGCACTTGCATAAATCTCATCAAAACACCAAGCAAGACCTAGCAGCCTGTTGGCAGAGATTACAACACATTTATACTTGGATTATTTTTTAACAATGATTCCTTTTGTTCCCAAGTGAGCTTTGCAGCAGGGATGTAACTCGGAAAACTTTGTACCACAGAAATTAGTGGAGCTCTGTATTTGCTGTTAAACAGTTTCTGCAAGGTGTTGTTACGCTTAAGCACTTCTCCAGCTTTACTCACAGATTTGTAATTCTCACTTCATAATTCCAGATTGTGACTGTCCAATCACTAAACTTTGTGCCTTGTACCAAGAAAAACCCTTGAAATAATTTTCTGTCCCCAAACCTCTTGAAATGGGAAAGAACAGCCAGTAATGGACACGGGATCAGTCCAGAAGGTTGTATGTACAAGGCAGAAATACAGCTTGATTGCTGATAAAATGCAAACACAAGCAAGTCTGTATTTTTGTCAAGCATAAATCTAACGTGGTTAATCTTCATTTGTAACTTCAGTTACCCTTGCCAGGCTCTTGCCAGCGCTGTGAGTAAAAAATGTAGTAGTACACCAATTCACTTATTTCTGTCATAGAAATGAATAGAACTGTTTGATTTGCAAACATATAAAATGTATCGAAGTGGTATCTGGGAGCTATTTGGAAATGCTAAGGGGAGGTTGAGGGTTTTCTTGTGATGTGTTTTTTTAAATATTTTAAAACTCCTCTTTTGTATGATCCAAAATCCGCACTGCAGAGTGAGTATTTTGCAGTAGTATCCCAGTGACCTCAAAACTGAGACAATGTCTTGCATTGAGAGAACTCTGGGAGAATCGGTCACCCACCATACTGATAGCAGGAGAAAAGAGAAGGTTTCATCAGTTCTCCAAAAGAAGGTTTTCCCCTTTCATGCCCTCTTGCGTGGATGTGCGCTGAGCGGAGAATGCAGCGAAGTGGCCTGACAATTTGTAGAACTCTTGATGATACGATCTAAAATACGTGGCCATCATTGATTCTGCCTGGCAGAGGACAAATGTGACATATACTTGCTTGTGCACTAGTTCCTAGGGAGTTTGTATCTCGTCTCAGTAGAGCAGAGCCCTGCTGTGCAGGGCTCCGTGCTTGGCACTGTGTTGTCTGGAGTGACCACCTGAAGCTTTACTGTTGAAATGGAAACTAGAAATCTAATAGTCTTGCACCAAAGGCCCCTCTTCTATGAAATGCTTTTTATAAAATATCCAGAATCCAAAAAGCAGTTAAGCACTAAATTTTTCCAAAAAAGTGAAGATTTTTCTACCAAGGCTTGGATTGCATTTCATTAGGCAACACTATGCATTCTCAGCAAGTCAGTTAATGGTAATGATCTTGCCTTCAAAATATTTAAAAATTGGATGTTAACTGAAATACCTCACCTTAGTGTAACAGTGCCGTGATTGTATCAGCTACATTACCAGTTAATTGTGTTTAGCACTAGAAACGTACAGTCGTGACATTTCAGTTACCTTCTTGGCATGAAAGTGCTATTCATTAATGAAAGGATGAATTGAGAAGTGTTTGTGGTGAGTTTAATGCAGTCTTCAAGTACCTCATGAATGAATGAAACCCGCTGTTTCATTCATTTCAGGTTAACCTGTTAGTCCCCGTATACGTAAGTGCCTCAGGAAACCCGCTCAAGTGGAGATAGAATTTGTCTTTATTTTCTTGACAGAGGAACAGCAGGCAAAAATGTTTGTCTGGATTCCTGCAGGCAGGGAGACCCTTGATATCCAGGCCCGCTGCTTCTGCTGCTAATTCAGTGCGATGTGAGGTCGTCGACCTGCCTCAAGATCCTCACCTTTAGGTTCCCACAGAAGCATCATGAGTATATGCTACTTTGACAAGGTAAGCCTCTAAGAAAAGCAAAATGATGGGTTTGGAGAACCTGTGTATAAAAGCATGTGTATTTAACACACATAATTAAGATCCAAGAAAGACTGGAGCAAGTGTAATGGAGAGCCACCAAAATGGTTGGGACTGGAGCACACTCCTGTGAGTAAAGGCCAAGGGAATGGGTCTTGTTCAACCTGGAGAAGGCTTTCAGGGGATCTAATAGCACACACACACACACACACACCCCAGTATAGGTGAGGAGACTACAGAGAATACGGAGCTAGGCTCTTCACTGACTTGTGTGATAGGAGAAAAAGCGACCATGGTCACAAATTGATGCAGGTGAGGTTCTGACTCGGTGTAAGGAAAAACACTGTAAGGAGGATAAATACAGGAGCAGGTTCCCCAGAGCGGCTCTGGAATCTCCATCTGGAGCTTCTCAAGACCGACTGGACAAAGTTTGAGCAATGTGGTCTGAATTCACTGTGACTCTGCTTTGAAGCAGGAGCTTTGGCTACAAACTTCCCAAGGTGCCTTCTGGCCTGAATGATTCTATGATTTACAATGGAAACACGGAAGAAAGCTTAAAGGTTCTGGTTATTTGATAATGAACACCTCTGTTAGCATCTGTGTCTCCTTAAAGTCAAAAAATGCTCTTGGATCAGCCATTCTAACTATATCAAATCAAATGAGAGAAACAATTTTCTTAAGTACGTTCTGATGGCAGATCCCATCATTAAGTTGAATGCATCATCTTGGATAATTTCGTGTTCAGTGCCTCTGTCTTATGGTACATATTTTTATTTAGCCTGGTTTTGACAGCAGGGAAAATCAACAAGAAATTGAATGCTGAACGTAGGGTCTGTTTGCCTTAAATTCAAGTGTCCAAACCTAAGAAAATTGCCGTTTGCAGTGTGTAGGTTATTTGTGTTAAAGTAGACCAAATCCACGCCTCAATAATAATGTTGCTTAGTTTGCCTGTAAATCATCTCAACTATGCAGTAGTGCACTCTGCTGTTTTCTGAGAGAATTGTTGAGGTGTGTTGACTGGTCATTCTTGCGTGGCTTGCAGTCTTATCGTTTACATTCTCAAGTTTTCAATTGGTGTCATAGCTGATATGGCGTGGATTTTAGGGACAGAGGTCTTCTACAAAAATAAGTCAAAGGAAAAACGAAAATTTCACAAAGTTGTCCATTGCCGTTCCTGCTTCTTTAGGAGCTTTATGGTTGTTGATTTCTCTTTTATGTCACTCTTGCTGTTACTTTTCCCCATCTCTGCTTTCTCCTCTGAAGAGCAGCCAGATGCAGCACAGATTTCTTTTGACTCTGTCTGCTTTCCCCCTTGCAAACAAGAGCATTGCTGTCACCAGACTTCACAGATCATTTTACAGCGATAAAAAGTATGTGACACGTATACAAAAACAGGAATAAGAAAACAAGAGGGGAAGAGATGCAGTCAATACGGTGACAAGGCATTGGTGTTACCTCATGGACGCGTCATCTCAGATGTACTGAGAATCTATTTATTTCACTTTCACATCTAGTGTACAAAGTTAGCTGCATAAACATGACAGTATGTACAGAGCAAGAAAAAAAAATGAAGCCGATGTCTGACTCAGAGTGGAGGTTCATGTTCCCCCCCGTCTCCCTCTCCTCAGCAGGTTGTAAAACTCTTTGCGTAACCGGCTGCTCGCCGTAGGCATCCAGCCCATGGTGCGCTCCCACCGCCTCCGGGCCTACAATGACCGCAGTCAGGGGGGGGAACAGAGGTGGCCTTTTAGGTCTGCTGGCTGCAGGCGTAAAAAAACGCATTACTCTGTCACTGCCACCCGTAAAAATTAACGTGCGAATGATGAAATTGGTTGCCCCTTTATTTGCCTTACCAGGGTAACGTGGTGTGCGAGGGGGCCCTCCCCGCAAAGGCGGCTGTAATAAAATGAAGAATTTGCCTAGGAACTGAAGAGGGCTAGAAACTTCCCGCCGAAGGAAACGGTGAGCAAAACTCGGTCTCTTGAGTTCTGGCAGAGAGGCCTCGGCGTTTCCTCTGCCCAAAAAGAGTGGGAGCGCTGCCCATCCTTCTCCCCTCTCGTTCCCCCTTCAAGGAGGCGCAGGCCACATGGGTGCTGCCACCAAGGTACTGAGGTGCTTCCCCATCTTCTACACTCCAGAAATTTAACATGGGAATCCACAGATTCGCGTTTGCAGCTGTGGAAGGTTATCTGATGCTCTCGCGATAAGGCGGGAGACCTGGTCAGTGTGGGAAGGTGGCAGGAGGGAAGAGTGGAGTAGGGTTTCCATATCTGTGTGCAGAAAACATTACCTGAGACCGTCATGGCTCTTTGGTGCCTCAGATGGCCCAAATGAAGCTCAAGTGTTTGAGCAGCACTGGTTTTTGCATGGGGGGAAAAAGTTGTGTGGCCTCCCTGAGGGTTGTCTCCTGAGTGAGCTGCCAGTGGCCCAGGTGCGAGCAGGCTGCGCAGGGCACTGCGCGCTGTGGGGTTGTGGGGCCATGTTGCAGTGTTGGGGTTGGGTTGTGGCTCTGGGGCCCTGAGCGGCGCTGAGGAGGGTGGTTTGCTGGCAGACATAGGTGTTTTGGCTGCTCTGCAGGGTCCAGCAGGGAGCAGCCATGCTCAGGGGAGATGTGGCTGGCACGAACCTGCCAAAGGCTGGAAGCCAGAGCAGGAGAGACACCAAAGTCTTTCAAGTCATGTTGGTGATCTTGGGCTATGGGATCATGGGTTTGCCCCAAGGGTGGATGCCGGAGCAGGCTGTGGAGACGTGGTTCATCAGGACAAGATCTCTATCTTTAACCGAGACGTGCATCAGATACTGCTGTCCCCCATGACCAATCCTGCGCCGCTTTCTCTCATCAGAAAGGTGTTCCAAGAGCTGTTGTTAAAACCTGTCCATAGAAATCCACATTGTGTCTGCCATGAAGGTAAGCTACACCAGGATAACAGGAGATATTTTTCACAATATAGCAAACAAGAAGAGGTAAGAGCTGTTGAGTATGTTGAGTACAAGGAACATCATCTGTAGCCATCTGCTTCCCCTGTTTTCTCAGGCCTGAAATCTTTTACATAGATGGAATCAATTCAGTAGCCTTTGCTTTTGCTTCATACTGATCACATGGTGTCTGGACATCTTCTTGGCTCAGGGTGAGCCAACAACTGAAAGAAATCAGTTTCTTTGCTTCCCTTCAGCTTAGGGAACTATAAAACTTTTTATAAACACTACATATTTCACCTCAGCAGCAGCGGTGTCCTTTGGCAGGAGCATACTTCATTTGAAGTACAATAGATCAATCACAGTGATTTGATGGAATGGGCAAATTTTTTCTTTTCTTCCTCACTGTTAATCATTTTTTTGTGGAGGATTGTGTCATAAGTGTTTCTGACTTGGAAAGAACCCAGGATCCAAAATTAAAGATTACCTTAAATCCTTACCACCAGGCAAATTATTCTTCTGGGTATATCACGGCCCTTTTTAAACATCTACATATTAGTTGAACTTGAATAGCAAAGAACGCTATATGACTACTTTGCAGCTTCAGCATAATTTACATACGCAAAGAAAATATACTGTCAAGGACTAGAAAGCAGTGTAGAAAACGGAACGCCTTCAGCATCCGTGAGAAGAAAGGCACGTTGTAAATATCTGAGAGAGGAGGAAATCCTCAGGTAATTAATTTTCCACGTCATCATCGTGTCTATGTTTTCTCCTGTGTTATCTAAAAGTTATTCAAAACAAAAATAATTGTTGCTATTTAAGGATACATATAACAATTTAATTGCTGGTGTGCTTTCTACACCACCTTTGTGCAAGTGCATCACTTTTCAGCCTGTAGGCCTGCAAAAGAAAACTGACTTTTATTTCCATGTTGCCTTCTATTTGTACATTCCAGGATATTTACCAAAAAAAAGAAATATAAAGGTAACTTTCTTGCATCTCTCTGACATACACAAGTATCATTATCCACCTTTAAAAGCTTAGGAAACAGAGACGTGTAGGGGGCCTCTGACAGCAGATGTTTCAACAGAAGCTAGTGTGTTACACAGTCCTAGGTGTGTATTTAAGCAGAAACAAAAATTTAACACACATTTTTGTAACTCTGCTAGATGAGTACACACATGGGAAGAAAGTCTATCCCTTACACGCCCCAGCTTTGGACCTTGAACGTGCAGCGAGGGCTCTCAGAGCCAGCCTGTTACACAGCTTTATTTGGCTGTAATCAGGAGGTTATGCATATTGATACAATAATGAAATTCTGCACTGTAAATTCCATCTCTTTCTCAGGTCTTGCTGCTTACAATTTTATCTGCTTGCGTATCTGTCCGCATCGCATTATTTCTTCCAACCATAAATCTGTCATGCTGCAAAGTGCAGATTAATATATAGTGTGTGCCCGGTGACTGCACACCTGCCTATCTGTGCCAGCACATAGTTTAATGTAAATCTTTCATCTGAATGCAACAGTGTTTCTCTGGTCTAGTTATGTTTATACTTAATTAAAACCATTACTCCTTGGCTCTTTCTGTTCACTACCTTAAATATAATGAGTCAGAGAAGGGAGGAAGACCTGATAATGAGGGGAACAAAAATAATATTTAAAACCTAGTCTGTGTTTTTATTGAAAAAAAAAAAAACCTTTGTATATATTCTAAGCAAGTGATCTGGGGTAGCTGGAGGAATAGAGTACACACTGATTAACAGGAAAGGGCCCTTGAGAATGCCAAGGTTTCATTGATTATTCCAAAACCAAAATTTACAAGTGTCCAGATGGCAAGAAGACAGCAATGAAAAAATGTTACTTTTGCCCTTTGTAGTCCTTTTATTTTATGCCATCCTTAAAATAAATTAAGGTTTCTAAATGATTTTATGAGATCATTTCACAAATCTTGTTCGTCTTCAAAAAATCTTTTTGTTCTTTCAGAGCAGAAAATGTCCAAACGTTGTTCTTCTTCATCTTGATTTCAACCTAATGCTGGAGAGAAAGAAGCCTGTCTGGTGCACCCCATCACACTCCCTGCCAAGAGCGGTGGGGCAGCCATCGAGCCTTTTTGTGCTGTCGACCATAATTAAGCAGAATGCTTCAGTCAGCGGCTTGTCCTAGTTCAGAGCAGCTTTGGGCTTTTAGTGGTGCTTAGGGAGGACTAAGGTTTCTTTGCTGAGCTCAACTATACTTCAAAAAGCTATAAAGTCCTGTTCTCAAAAGGAATTGGCTAGCTCCATTTATTTTAAGATCTGAGGTCAAAACCTGACCAGAGCTAGCAGAAAGAATCCTACAACCGTCCCTACCTATTCTGAGGCCTGGCTTAAGGAAACGCTTCATAAAAGCATCAGGAAAGACTGATTTACCATGTGTGAGATGTGCTCTTGTACTAATTAATAGCGAATGCGAGTTCAGGCCATTGGACTTTTATTAAAAGTGTGATTTGCAGGACAAATCTAGCAGCACCTGAAGTCTCTCTTCTTTCTGTATTTTCTTCCATTTCCTATTCAACCGCAAACCTCCAATCGAAAGTGTTAAAAGATAACTTTTTGTAAGTTCCAGGCATACACTGGATATCCTTATGATGACTGAAAGCTACCTGAGCAACCTTTCAGAACACTGGCCACTTCCAGTTGAGCTGCAAGACCAGGCAGGGAAGATACAGTCTCTCGTCACACCACCTTTGCTCCTCCTGGAGGGGTGCCAGGGGATGGTGAGTGCCACCACCTACTCTCCAAAATTCCCGCAGAGCGTCAGGTCGTTCTCTCTTCTTATCTTTTCAAATTTGCCCCAAGCCTAATGCTTATTAGTGTTTAATGAAGTCATTTGGACTGTGTCATCATCAACACGCAGATAATATTCACTGTGTATTAAATAATTGTTTTAAATATTGCATTGAATAATCTAGGATTCAGTTTCTGAAGGCTATGGTTAGGCAGCGTGGAAGGTGGTTATGGGAAGGCTGTTCTTTACTAGATACAGCCTTCAGCCCTCTTCCCAACCAGCAGGTTAATTAACCAGGAGTTAAGTCCTCTCTACCAACAAACAGGAGAAAAACCCTCAAATTCCCTGGTAGCATGAAGCAGGACACAGCTGTGAGATTCCTATAGAGGCACACAGGAACAAATAGAATTAAATAAGAGTAAAAAGTTAGTTTGTCTAATTCATGTGATAACAGAGGAAAGAGGGTAATTTAAACTAGAATTGGAATTGTAACGCCACAGCATTAGCAGTGGCATTCTGATGTATGTAATTACTGCACTACTTTTCACCCGTTTTCAGAAAATGGGTTTCTGGCTGAACAGGGTTGAATACCTCTAAAAATGTCCTACATATTTAGAATACTGCTAGGCCTCTGCAAATCCATTAAAAAAAGTATTAATACCTAGTGTTTAGGGTTATTAATTTCTCATTTGTTAATGATCTCCACATGGAGGAGCTGTAGAGTTAGAAATGATCCAAGAAAAAACAGTAAACATTAAGTTTTGAAAGAACGATATAGTCAGAGACATCGTATCTTCTCTTGGTCAACTGAACAAACCCCAAATCTATCATAAATGCTGAGGGATGTGCGTCCTTTCAGCTGTTGCTAACCGTAACAAGTTGCACTAGAGCTTGGAAAGGTGGGTCAAGAAACTTTTTTCTTTGTTAATGGCTTCTATGTGGTATATACCCAAACATGCTGATCTCAGTGAAAGGAAAATGGCAAATAAGATTTGTTCATTCCCTTTGTCCTTTCTCTGTGCCTTCAGAGGCTTATGTCAGATGTGAAAATGCTGAGAGCTACCAGCCCACTCAGCAGCTGTGAAATGCAGACCTTTATAGTCATTCTTCTGACTTGCTGAGGTTTCAGTAGGATTTTTCAGAGCTCCTTCCGTATGCGAGCTCTTGAGCCTTACAGCCTGAGTGCATTTAAATGTGTCAACTATGTGTCAAGGGTAACCCCAAAATTATGGAAGATAAACTTTGTGGCTAATCCTGTCAGTGCATAAGTCAGGCTATGGTGGCTGACATGACTTGTGCAGACATAGCTTGTGTTAGCCAAGAGCACTTTTTCCATGTAGCTGAAATAGTTCCTTCAAATGTCATAATCTAAATCAGCAAAGGAGTTGTCACAACTGTGACTGTGCCTTCTTGTTGTCTTTGCTGTGATAACTGTCATGGTTTAGAGTCACGGACCCAAGGTGGTATCAGTGTGGTTTGCCCATCGGTATTTTTAGCGAAGGGGAGGTTCTGCACGTGGACTGAATTCTCTGTTGGTTTCTTTCCAATTGGAATCCACTGAATTCTTAGTTATTTGCAGAATTGAAATCTCTGTGGTGAGTTGACCCCAGACAGCAACGAAGCACCCACCAGTCACTCTCTCCCCCTCCCCAGTGGGATGGAGGAGAGAACTGGAAGAGCAAAAGAGAGAGAAAAAAAATGTGGGTTGGGATAAAGACAGCTTAATAAGTGAAGGGAAGAGGGGGAAAAAAAAATACAAAGTGACTCAAAGACATTCACTCTACACCTCTCAGAAGGCGGCTGATGCCCAGCCAGTCTCCAAGCAACAGCTACTCTAGAAAGACTGCCCCCAGTTTTATTGCTGCACGCAACGTCTTATGGTATGGGATGTCCTGTAGGTCTCTCTGGTCAGCTGGGGCCAGCTGTCCTGGCTGTGTCCCCTCCCAGTCTCTTGCCTACCCCCAGTGTACTTGTTGGAGAGGGGACAGCGTGAGAAACAGAGAAGACCTTGATGCTGCTTAGCAATAGCTAAAATATCAGTGTGTTATGAGCACTGCGCTAGTCACAAATTTAAAACACACCACCATATGGGCTGCTATAAAAAATTAATTCCATCCCAGCCAGACCCAGCACAGCCTCCTACACCGTAAAGTGCCTGGTTTTCCATTCCTGGTTCCTGGTTTCCTATTCCTGGAACAATTTCTTGGTTCTTGTTTTCACTTTTCCACTATATTTAAAAAGTGTATTTGAAATGAATGTTTATTTCATAGCAAGTGCTAGAAACATCTTGCTGTGCTTGGAACCAGTGCGAAAAACCACAAAATTACCAGGCACTTAAAAACTGGTAAGAATTTACACAATATACTTTCTTAGTCAGGTTAGATCAATCTATTTTTCTCTTTCCGCACACAGATATGCAACCCATATTTCAACAAATATGCAAATAAACCCACTCATATTAATGAAATATAATGGGAGAAAACTATTCAGTGCTTATTGTATTATGTTATATTATATTATATATATGTCTATGTATATATGCACATGTGTATTTATTGGTACAGCTTAATTTATTTACAGAAGAGTTCCTGAGAACAGACAAAGACCAGAGCTATCACTGATAATAAGAAACAGACTTTTGAAAGTCCATCTATTCCGACTAAGACTGCATTAGTGAAAAACTAGAAAGGAAATCTAACTTGCTTTAATTTCTTACAGAAAAAGGTAGAAAAGATAATCGCTGCATCTTCCTTGAAAAAAACCACTGTTGATTACATCATTTCAGGTCAGATGTAGTTTACAGAAGCCCAGACTCAACCTCAAAAAATGTGGTCAGCAGCTAGGAAAGAATGTCTTTTTAATATACCATATCTTGGCCTGTACGTACTCTGTCTTCAACTCTATTCATGTTCATCCTATATCACTCTGCAACCACACCAAGGTGTGGAAGAATTTCACCACTGATCTGGTCAATATTTGAAGTGTTCCAAACCACACTCTAACCCTCAACTGGTCTTTGTTCCCTTCACCTACACGGGACCAAGTAGTATTTTTACTGCCTGTAAAGGAACTAATTCAGTGGAGACCGCTGTGTATACACCAGAGAAAAACTTGAAACAAGTGCCTAAGTCATTTCAAATTCCCACTAAGAAAATAAAAATCTTACCTTTATGAGAAGGTGGATTAGAACTAGAAGAGGGCTGAATCTCATTTATTACCCTCGTCTGCCACCATTGCCTTCATGCAAAGGCTTTTTTCACCTGAATAAGCATATGGGGCATTTTTCACTGCAATGTTCAGTAAGAGATAAGGCATTAGTGACAGCTGAAAGAATGTTTTGGTTGGAGCTCAGTGTTTATGGTAAACAGTGCTGCTCATAAAACAGTCCCTTGTGTTCTGGCGATACGTGTCTGATGATTTCATGTAATGTGTCAAATTCTTCGTTCTCATAGATATGCATGACTTGCCATTACCCTGAGTAAACTCCAGTCTAATGGCAGGCAGTAATTTACAATGGCATATTTTTATTATTTTACTCATTTTATCTTTCTGTAAGAGAGCAATCCTTTGTCTGATTTTATTTCTGAAGTTGTTCTGGTCCAGACAGACAGGCTCTTGCATTGCTTTAAACTATAAAAATCTTAGCAGGCTAAATAGTTCAGATGGCAATTAGTCAATAGTTGTTTTCCCTGGCTGCCAAAACAACTTGAAAATGCCCTGAATATAGTGAATCTGTGCTAATAAATCAATGAATCTATGCTAGTAAATGAAGCAGCCAGCCTGCTCAAATAAAATCGCAGGACAATGAAATGATTGTGCTTGGAGAGTCTTTAGCTGTGTTTTGAGATAGAGAGGTGATAACTTCCATTAGAGCCAAAATTAAATGAAAATATGTAAAATTCAGATTTTGAGGTTAAGTTCTTCCTGATATTGGAAAAATCAGCATGAAACACACATTTTAGCATAGTATCCCTCTATTCTACATTATTTTTCTTCCAAGTATTTTTTTCTCTATAAAATATAGCCTTTGTCTTCTATGAGAGCCTAATTCTAAAGAAGAGGAAAAAACAGATTTTTTTTTTTTTTAATCTATCTAATCCCATCACTTCTTGGTGATCCTGTAACATTATCAGATACAAATATGCAGGGATCAAAATCTTAGGATCCTCTTGGATTGGGATATGTTTTCCACTAACTCTTGTATAGTAACAATCATCTTTATCATGGTATCAGCATTTAACATCCTGCATATAAGAGGGTAACCATGTTTAGTTAGCAATGGCAATTATGTATACTTCTTTGTCTTTGAATTGTTCCAAAATCAAGGCAAACTTTCTTTAAGGTTGATTCAACTTACTTTCACAATAAAATCGAGGGAGAAGAGGCATCTAAAATTTTCTTATCCTTGTTTGAATTTGGAAAACCTCCTCCTGCCAAGGTGAAACACTCTGTCAACCCCATTTGGCATCAAATGTTTCCGTCTCTTGCATACCTGTAGTCCACAGAATTTTCCTCTGTATTACCTAATGAAATAAGAGGGATTTCCACATCATTTCAGAAACACATTCCTAACAGTCGTGCTCCATCGCTGGCTTGGATCTCCTTGGGTTAATTAAAACCACTTGTGTTTTTCTGAAAACATGACTGTTCTTGCCTACCAAGGTAAAGTAATACTCTGCAGATCTGGAAACAAATTCTCCCTTTTCTGACTGCATGTGAGAGTGTGTTCAATAAGCAGGTAGTAATAGATGAAGAACTGCTGACTGCCAGGTATGAGCTGGGAGCCAAGAGGGTTAGAGCTCTGCTGAAGAGAAACTACACCTTGGCAGTAATGAATTTCAGGATATTTTAATCAAAATGTTGCCAACGTAACGCAGCAAGTAAATGAAGAATAACACTGCAAGTAAGAACTACTGAATTCATAGATGAGGAAGGTAATCAGTAACACTAGGGCTACAAATGACAGATAAAATGATTAAGCTGTTAGTTTCACTCACAGATAACCATTATATGAAGGAACTGTGTTCACTTAATTTACTAGTGCTTAAGGAATTTAGTTCTTAATGGAAATACCTGAGCATCTGCAACTGGGAACCTCAGCATGAACTGGAATTTGCTATAAAATAACTTTACCATTTAGCCTTGTAAGATGCTCTTCTTTTTATTAGCTAATAATTAATATACAGCAGTCATACATTTTCTGTTATTCTGTGATCAAGTTAAAGTTAACACTTGTTTGAATTAGCTAGTTTTTGTTTGTTTCATATTTGGGTTTCATGATACTGGTTTTCACATGGATGCTGTTCTGCCAAATTCACTTGTCAGTTTTGGCCAGTTTGTGAAATAATTGGACACTGTCAAAGACTCAATGAAAAGAGAATCTGGTGCCCTTTTTTCGTACTTATTTAACTAATATAAATTTAACTCCAGGTCAGAAGTAACTGAAAATTATTGTTAACTGATGAGTTTCCTTCAACCTCCTTTCCAGTGACTATGCCTCCATGTAAAATAGCTAGTAAACAGATCTCAGTGCACTGAAACTATCGCCACACTTTGAATTAAATTCCAGAGAAATGGCAGTAGGCTATGGAATATTCTTCTGCAGTGTTGGGCACAGGCGGTGAGATGCAGAAAGGCTGCCGTCGGTGCCACTGCCCATGCGACAACTTTTTTGTTGCGCTGTAAGAGGGCTTCAGCATTTAGGGCTGTCAGCTTGCTGTCTTTTGTAGATAAAAAGGAAATAAAGGCACGAGTTCCTTGCCTGAAGCTTGTTTACCCAGGGGTGGAAGTGAGGTGCCAGAGAACAACCCACCGCCACCTTAAAAAGGGTGTTGCACTTGGAGGGAGGAAGAGGAGTGTGATCATACTTAGTCTTTCAGCAGGTATTTTCAGTAAAATGGTGTACACCTACAGCCTGTACATGATTATATTTCGTTAGTAAACAGTACATGAACAGGCTAGTCTGTTTTAATTAATAATGTGTGTACCTATACACTGAAAACGTCTGATTTACATACATTGATGGTATTCATTTACTTGCAGGGAACACCTGGAATGCTAGTCACATTAAAAACAAACAAACAAACAAAAAAACCACACACACCCCCCCTCCCCACTCCTGAAAGTAACTGCAGCTTAACATCATCCCTTTAGTCAGGCTGGTAGTTTTTAAAGGAACTCTAGCTGTAGAGCTTCAGGTCTTGCAGCAAATATATATTCACTTCCAGTGTATATGTAAAAGTAGAAATTGAGGTTTATAATACACATACCTGACCCTGTTCTTTTAACAAAGTTTGCACACTTACTTTAGAGAGTCGCTGAGGTACGTTGTGCCAGGTGGCACAGTCTTCAAGGAAACCTGTGCGCAAACTGTTTAAACTAAAAGGAAAATTGTGACAGAAGGACTGATTCTACACGTCCCTGGAATCCCATTAAAATCAAGTCCTCCTTTTATATCCTTGGAACATTACCTGATGCAGTGAGTCATTCTCCATCATCAGGATTGCTTGAATGCTGTAGAATGATACTCACGGACATTAATTTGAAATGTAAGCAGCTGTTCACTGATGTTAGATCTATTTTAATTCACTCTGCCTGAGCATTTGCATGGAGGACAACATCCTGAGGTCTACACGTATGACTGACAAATAGCTGATATTCTTATACAGAGCCATATTTGTAGATGGTCAAGGAAATTCATCGATCATTTACTACTTGTAAATTAAATCAACTTTTTACTGTTTGTACATCAAAATTGACTTTCTATTCCGTGGGGGAAAAAACTATATATAAACAGAAGCCTCACAATGTCACATAGATGACAGCGCAAGAAAATTGCAGTTTGCAAATAATGCACCAATGCAACTAATAGTTCAAATGATAATATTTTCCTATACCAAAATACATATATTTGTGGATAATACATAAGCAGCAATAAGGACTAACTTGGAAAATACTGCACTTCTTCCACATCAATGAATCGTAGTTAGGAATAAGGATAAAACCTCTTTCTCTCTTTACTTGAAGAGCAGAAAGACACCAGATATGTTCAGTTATAGCAGTTCTAATGAAGACTTAAAAATACTGATTAACTGTCCCAAGTTGCAGTCAAAAGGCAGCAGGAATACGTCTGGATTAAGATTTTCTACCCAAAACTCACACTGGGATTTGGGCATCCATGTCTGTAATTCTCAATGATTACTTTTATTTGCTAGTGTTTCCAAATGTTTTCTGCGCCTTTTATTTTAATAACTAAACAGCTCCCTATAAATCCGATCTTGCCGAATTTGCTGTTTAGGTTCGTCATATGTTGCACGGATCAAATTGTCTTTCGAATCTGCACTGTTTGTTCTGTGGCAAAACTGTGCCTGAAGTTTACAAGGAAACAGTATTTCATCTCAGCAAAAGGTAAGATTAAGGTATATTTTAAAACGTGCATGACAAAGAAAAAAAAAACCTTTCTTGGAAATCATATTATAAATAAGTTTTTGCCACATTTTTTTTGTTGAAAATTAGGTGCTAATTAAGCACGTAAGAAATTGAGGTCCTACGTTAATATTGTGTACTTTCTTTTCAAGATGAAAGTTGAAGCAAACAAATATTTTGACTACCTGGAGATAGTAACGACGCAGATCCCAGCAGGATTATTGGGGTACAGTATGAATATGCAGTATATGCACAGGTAGGTAAAAGGCATCCAGAAAACATCAGTTCATGTCTAATTAAAACAAAACAAAGTGATATTCTGGCAGTATAGCAATAAAACCACAGGGTATCCAGGCCAGTCTCCATAGATTGAAACTGTATTTTACCTCCTAAATAAGTAAATCTTGGTTCACTGGTTTCAAAATCATCGAAACGGGTTAGGCAAGAGGTCCAGCTGGGTCAACATGGATCATCTCAAAGATGTAATCACCCATGTCAGCAACCACTCGACTGCAGAATTCCCTACAGACGGGAAGAGCTAACGCGTGCCCAGCCTGCCACGACCTCAGGCAGGGAATACCAAAGCAGCAGAGAGGTAAATCTTGTCTTGTGAAGCCTTTTCTCTCCCTGTGTCTCCCGTTATTTATCGAGTAGGAAGATTACGCTGATATGTCCCACCGACAATGGGGCAGCTGAACTGTGACTGACACTGAAACCTAATTTGCAAGTCAAAGATGTCAAAATAGGCAACTTTGGAAGTGATGAATGGTGGAGGGCTTAAATATTTTCAATACAATGTGATTAGTTTCACCAGTAAATGGCATTTTGTAAAGACCAACAAAAAAATCATTGCAACATCATCTATAAAGAATAAGTATTATATTCCCTTTCCAGGTAAAGAACCTATCTGTCACCTCCTAGTGAATATCTCTGAGAAAATCTGTGTCAGAGCTGGGACGGGAACGTGTAGTTCATTACTGTTAACCTTGTGCTTGGTCCTGTTGCTTGTGGTTCCTTACATATTTCTTCGTAACCATCCTCTCTTCCTTCTTTGTCGTTGTTCAGACACAGCGAGGTGGGGTGTTGGTGGTTTGGTGGCGGGGTTTTTTTTGGTGATGTGCTTGAACCAACCCCCTAATCTGTCACAGAAAAATCAATTTATGGTATGCTTACACAGGGCAATGGGGCATGCAGGAAAAAAACATACCTGAATTAGTGCCAGAACCTGAGGTAGAGTAGCCACTTTGGCTTGATGCTGTCCCCAAAGCAACTAGCCGATAATGAGAGGCTCATTATCAAGGGCACATAGCCACACTAATGCAGCTGCAGAGTTTTGAGGATTCACGCTAAATAGAATCATAGAATCATTTATGTTGGAAAAGACCTTTAAGATCATCAAGTCCGACCGTAAACCTGATACTAATACTTAATACTGTAAACCTAAATGCTAATACTCCAGATGATACTGTGGATCCTGTGTGGTGTTAGTTTAGGATTCCTGAGCAAGAAAGTCCCTCCCTTACTTATCTCTTACATTATCCTCATTCTCTGGTTCCCATCCAACCTGACACAGTAAAACGTTTTCTGATCCATAAATTATTATCCCTATTCATTAGCCCTTGCCAGTGCTAACCACAAATCTTTCACATTTAGTTGAGTGTTGCAAGTAGTTTCGTACTAACTCGTGACAATCAAAGGTGCTCAAGGCAGATCTAATGGCTGAACTCTATCAGAAAACATGAAAGGTAGCTGAACATACACACACAGATTAGGGATAGTGCCAAGCACACAGATCCGACCCTTAGTATTTCAAATAAATGAATCCCATTCCCCAAATTACTGTCCTGCCCTCATTGCAGAATTACACTATTCCTTACTTTTTTGGCTTCTGATTTTTTTTAAAGAAAGTTAAAAGTCTCCTCATCACCAAACCAGTCCAGACAATGCCTTGCTGATAGCTTTGTCTCTTTGTCACATTCCATTTATATCTAATGGGAAAGACTCAAAGAGGACAACGTGCCTGTATCTTATAAAAATTTCTACTTCTATCTTTTCTTGCATCTCACCTTTCATCGGGGTATTTCCCCAGCAAATATTACAAATGTGCCACTTACTTTTCTCCAGTAAAACCACCTGAAGCAACCGAGCTATAAAGGCACTAGCTGCTCTATCTATTCCTTAAGGGATGCCTATTCCCAACTCTGAATGCATTTTTATATTTGTCTAATGCTTGTTCTTTCACTGTCACCATCTTTTTCAGGTTAATAGGCATTAGATGTGGTCCCATAATGAAATCTTGTGATGAAACCCACTTCTTTGCACACACAAAAGCTGGCAGAGAGGGTGGAGCATAGATCAGTGCTGTGTGATTTATCCTGCTCTTAGACCCCGTACAGTCACTAATTCTGGGGGAGTTTGTATTTGTTTCTGAACTTTGTGCTTATGACCATCTCACCATAATGAATGCTGTCCTTAATGCAGAATAATTACTTAGTTCGATTTTTAAACGTTCTCCAATTTATTTTTGTCACAGGAGGTAACAAAATGTTTGAAAGGTAACTTTGAAATGCTTTGTGCAATGGTTTTCATTTCCCAAAGAATCACTGAATGCTACCCAAATTCTGCTAAACACAATGGTAGTGCAACTTGTTGAGGGTGTGCGGGGTACAGCTGTGAATGGCTGGGAAAAGCTCATTTAGAGAAGCTCATGATCTAATAAAGTTCTTAACATTGTTCATGAAGAGGGAAGGACTTGGCTAATGTAACATCTAATTTACGCAAACACACCTTCTCACCCCACCATAGCTGGGTGGTTTTCTTTTTTTTTTTTNCTCAGTGGGGGGGGTTTTTTTTTTTTTTTTTTTTTTTGGTGCGTGCTAAGAATGAGAACTGGCGCTTTTCCAAGGAGGTGTGTCAGAGGTAAATGAACGTGGCACTGAAGTATCCTATTGTGTTGAAATAGCCTCACTGGAGACCTGAAGGTGTGTCTCTGCCTTTATAAATACCATGCGGCTTTTACAACTAGCTCCGATTCTTTTGAAAGAGACGAGTTGCGAGATCAGGAGCTGCCTTTGGGTGTCACCAGGCCCTGTGCAAGGTATGTCTTTTAGTTATCTTACTTTTGCGCTGTTCCACTTGCAACAGAAGGTTACTGTCACATCATTATTCACTTTAATGTTATTAGTTGCTGAATTTGCAACAGAACTGTAAATACTACTTGATGTTCTTTAAAGCGGGTTTCACGGAGTGAAAAATCCCTGTCTAGAGTATAAGGCATGAATCAAACCAAGTAAGAAGCATGCAAAAGTAGGACCTGCTCACATCTGCTGCTACCTCTGTATTCTAGATTCTAAATTTATGTAACTAAAGATATTTGCAGAGGGCTAAATGTTGAAATAGGTTCCTTATTAGCATGCCTACACATGAATTTCTGCTTTCTAACACAGAAGCTTGGCTACAAAAATGGCTATGATGGAAACATCTGAAAAATACATTAAGGGATTTAATCAACTAAATGCCAGATTTAAACCCTCCACTATTATGGTATGCTCTGATCCTGAAAGCTGCTTTATAAAGAGAAACATCTACAGAAATGAATGTGCTCTGTGTAGGGATCAGTTTGATAATAATTTGCTAACTAGCTACATTTCAAAACTGAAGTTGCATAGCTATTCCTTGAATTCGGTAGCTTTAGATGCAACCCAGCACACTGCAGGTGTCTTCAAAAGTTTGTTTAGCAGTCAAGGTGGCAGAGAATGCATCAATAATTACTTTTTGGTGCCTGGAAAGACTACTTTCATTTTTTTCAACAGAAAACTGAAATAGTGGTATAGCCAGTGAATTAAAATAATTTTCAGGGTGCCTAAGAAATAATTTTGCTCAACTTCAGCCAAATTGTTTCCTTTCTGTCTGGCATATTTTTGAAGAATAGCCAGAGGCTGGAGTCAAAATTGCTTATGTGCCATTTTCAAAATGGGAGATCATGGGAACAAGCGCTTTATATGTTGTAACTTAAGATATCCATCTGAGATTGACAAATCCCAAGTTCAAATTCCTTCTCTGACTCCAGAAGAGATTTTAATTAAGGTACCTCAGTCACTGGGCAGTAGCATGTCCTAGGAGTGACTCTCTTCTCTTCTACACTGCATAGCTAATTAAGTAATTGGATCAGAAGGACTTTCTCCATAGCCATCTACAGTTCTCAAGGTTCATATGTAATGGTTCTAGAGACCAGTTATTATTCAGGGACAGAGGATTTTGCTGGTAACATCATTTTAATAGATATCAAAGAGCAGTGTAATACCACGTCTGAAATACTGCAACTGTCAAATGGAGGCCAGCATTGAGTTAAAATGTTTTTATATTTTTGTTTGTTTGTTTAGAAGGAGATAATAAGCAAAACAGAGACCATGAGGATCAAAAGCTTTGGACTTCTTTGTGTGTTCGTTCTGGTCTCCCAGATGCTACTAGCCAACTGTGAGAGACAGAAGGAAAGAAAAAAGGGAAGACAAGGCATAGAAGATGGTGGGAAAAAACAAACTGAATCTAACCGAGAAAATGAAAAAGGGCGGAAGTCAAAAGGAGGAAAAGCGTCTCCTAAAGGCAAGTTTAAAACCAAAGAAAATGCTGAGTGCACCTGGGCAGTGACCGACATGAATGCTGCTACTCTGCACGTAGAGTGCAAGCATGGTGACAGCGAGTTCTGGTGCGAATTCTCTGGAGACCCTTCCACCTGCCCACAGTATGCAGCAAACCAGAAATCCTACTGGAAACAAGTCTCTCGATCCCTAAAGAAGCAGAAGGAGATCTGTCAAGACCCCAAAAGTGTCCTAAAATCTAAAGTATGTAGGAAAGGCCCACGAAGCGCCCATTTCAAGTTGACCCGCTCAAGCCTACTAACATCTGTAGGTCCTGCAAAAGGGAACACAGTTCATCATACAAAAGAAGTTGTTCAGGCTCCAGCAGCCACCTCTGTGACTGAAAAAAAGCAAGAACACCATCCTCAAGACTGTGTTGAGGACATAGATTATATTGATCAGAAAAAGGTGGCTGAGGAATACTGTCCAGAAAGCTTGCTTTCTTTCTGCAACTTTTTTATCACAATGGTCCAAGACAAAAAATGCTGAGGAAGTGTTTCTAAAGCCCTGTATCATGAAAGTCTGATCTTATCTAAGTTACTGCAAACTATTCCACATTTTATTCTTGTGTTATATAGTATATAGTGTATATAAGGAAAAAAAGGAATATATTTTTCTGATTTTGTATATACACAACAGACTACACTTGACATAGTTGAAGTTGTTATAGGATTCATTTGTATGTTGATTGCTACACAGGTGTTACCAATGGATGTTACATACTCTGCACAGAAGTATATAAGTAGTCTCCTTGCCCCTCTTTGAGCTGTGCTCGCCAAAGTGATGAATTCAGTGCTATGCACTTCTTGGTTATGACCTAAAAATTATTAAGAAAAATAAACTTCAAAATATTCTGTCTTTCTGTGTTTAACTAGATTTCTCCATAAGTGATAAGCCTTTGTCAAAGTTTGATCTTTCACAGGATCTAGGCAAAGTGTTGCTTATAAAGCAGTTTTAAATACACTTCTGCAGCTTTGCAGACTTCAGCTTTCCCAGCCAGCGCAAGCAACATTTTGACAAGAAACTACATTATCATTAGTTTTTCATCATCATGATAATGAAGGGCAACAAGATTTTCAGATTTGTCCACAGTTTTGCAAAGCTTCAGCTTTCCAATCTCATCAAAGGAAGAAAAAACTTTGCAAACTTCAGTTCTCTCTTTTGTCCTATAGTATGAAGCACATTGTACTTATTTCTGGAGGTAAACAGAGACACAGAGATAAAATGAGTTAGACAAGTTCATACATGGGCCCAGGATTGGACCCCTTACTCAAGCAGCTAAGGCAGCTCAACCCTGACTGTATGTTCTTTTGAAGCTCCATTTTCTGTTATCTTTATGTATGGACAACTCTAATAAATACTTTTCTATTCATTAAACCTCACCTGTATTTTTAAAAAAAAGAGAAATCCAAACTCTACCAGAATAGAGATTTTAGAAAATGTAAAGCTAAATAATACGATCTGAAAGGTCCCTTCCAACCTAGGCAATTCTATGATTCTACAACAATGACAACTGACCTTCGCTAATTTTTGAAACTCCATCTGGAAGAAATGTAACACACAAGTTACATTTTTCCAGTGGCTCTGGGCTCGGAAGGATGGTCTTCTACCGCAGTGGCCCACTTACAGAGACTTGAACTTTCATGAAATACAATTTCCCTGAGCATTTCTAGCAAATCAAACTAATATTTCTGCTTCTTGAGAAAATACAGCCTGTTTCCTTCAGTAATTATCTCCTTGCTAGAATATTTGAGAGAAAATTTTTAATATGGGTAGTTATGAGTAACTCACCTCCTTCCTTCTTTTCCTTCTTTTCATTCATTGTCACATATACTCAAATAGCATGTCTGGGGAGGGCATTTTAATGCTACTCTTTCTTGTTGCTCCAGCGATAAAGGTCCATGCCATTATTCAGTATCAGTTAGTATTTCTATGCAATGAAAAATTTACTTAGCAAATATACTTAAATTTAGAGGGAAGTCCTCAATAAGAGAGGAAAGTGCTACTAAACACACAGTTTGGGTTTTTTTGCTTGTTATTAGGGGTCAAGCCTTCTTGCACAGGCTTGAAATGCTTTTGTCAGAGTCGGGAAGAAGGCACGGCATCAGCTTGGGCATTATCTGTAGTATTTTAAAGAGGACAGTATTCTGAAGGCTCTCATAAGTACTTCATATAATATTCATTTACATATTTTTGCTACTTACAATATTGTCTCTATTTGACTAATACCTTGAATATGGGATGCTGCTATTAGTCAGGCAAACTGTGTTTGAGAGGGATTCAGCTGTATTTTACCAAGTGTGAGTGGCAAAAAAAGAAGCAGGTTCTTCTTCCTGAAGTTCCAGCCTGTGCAGGCTGTGCAGGATAAGTTCTGTTGGACTGATGCCCACAGCAAAGCAAAAATCCTGTAAAAAAGGGCATCAGTACTAACGCCTGTGGAGGCTGGAAGACACAGCCATTCTGGTGCCAAGCAGGGTGGGAAACCAGCTACCAGTTCCTTATTATTAAGGTAGATACGTAAGTGTTAAATGTGCAGGTGAGTTCCAGCTGCTAGACACTTTGTGTGTTGGCATTAGGAGATCGTTGAGGTAAGAAAGTCAAAAGCTGCAGAGGAAGGATTAGGAGCCCACATTTGGCTCAAGCAATCAGGCACTGTAGGAATTAATTATGAATAGCGAATCTGGTACAAGACACCTGTATAACAGTCCCAGATCACAAACAGAGCACTGGGCAGGGCTGGTTTAAGAGGCTCAGTTGCTCCAGATGTTTTCGAAAATGTCCAACCCTAACTGCCCGTAGCTGCTGTTACCCCCATGACCACTGCCCTAAGAACGTTGTTGCCCGAGGCGCGATCCGCCCCGCTCCGAGTTGCCAGGAGGCACTGCTCGCCTGGTGGCTGCCGGCCAGCCAGGCACACCGAGCCAGTGACATATCCCAGAGCAAATTCCAGCCCGGGATTCCAGAGCTGTGAGTTATGTCTCCGCGTGCAGGACTGTCAGCGCCTGGCCCCATGTTTTGGAGCTGCATGGCTCCTCTGCAGGGATGCATTGTGTTTCTGCTGCCTCATCTTTTCTTTTCTTTCAGGACTGACTTTTATCTTCACGCGTGGCTCTTTGCAGGAGGAAAACATGCTCCATCTCAACAGCTCCCGGGTCCATTTTATCTGTGATGCATGCAGTTGTGCCAGTATCCTACAAGGACGGTGTGGAGCATCAGGAGAAAAAAGGGATCTCTGTGCAGCTTTTTTCCTTGGAAGGTAGGACAATGTGAGAGTGCAGATCTCAAAACTGTCTCAACCAAAGGATGGGATTTTAAACTTCCACGGGTACATAGTTTTGGCTGTTCTTCAGAAGGGCACATTTCAGAATAGCAGGATCTGAGGAAAATATATCTGTAGTCTAACTTCATGAACTGCCTTTTCCATGATGGCACAGACCACGAGCTACGGCCAAGTGCATCTAAGTTCTCATTGCACTTACCAAGCCTTGTGCTTCAGTCCTACATCTACAAAGCAATCACTTGACAGCAGTTACATTGAGTTACTTTCTTCTGGGCATTTACAGAGACAGTTAGGTCAGTATAATTTTGGTGCTTCTGAAGTCAGGTTGATTAAGATAAATAAAACATTTCCTGGCATTCTTCATCTTAGGATCTGTGGTCATTATGAAAAAGTTCGCAGCTGAGCTCGATTCTGTGCTTCTTTTCCCCAGGTGCACCACTTGTCATTGTGTCAGAACTTCATGTTTGAATAACTTGGAATAATGGTGGTAGTGACTTTTCTAACACCTTCTGTAGCAGGGCAAGCAGGAACACAGTGAAGGAAAATAATAAATATATTTAAATTATGCCTGTGCAGCCCAAGTCCTCTGTCCTACCATATTGAAAACATAAGGATCTCTGCTTTCTTGGCGTTAACCTGAGTTATGGAAAAATCAGCCCCATTCTACATCTGGGGAAATGAGGTATAGGAAGACTGGATGGCCTTGACAGAAATGGGGAGAAAATCAGAGGCTTCAGAGTTCCAGTGGTCCCCTTCTCATGTTTCATGTTTAGATCATTCTGCACAAGAACTAAATGTATTTGCTTTTGAAAATATCCAGCTAACTTCTAGGTATTTTTAAATCATTAGGAATATCTTGGGGAAAAAGTGGCTTACTTTCTAGGCAATATAGTTTGTTTCTCCAGACAACCCTGGGTATTATAATTTGAATAATTACTTGTAAAGAAGGACAGGGCTTTTGAAGATAGGAAACTTGTTCTACCTTCAGAGGTAAAGAGGCTTCAGGCAGTTTCCCTGCTCTTGCAATATGAAATACTTATACATTTGGTAACTGCTTTAGACTATGGATGATCTTTTTAGGTGGACCCAACCCCCACATACTTCAACAAATTCTCAAACTCTCACCAAACTTTGGAGAGCCAAAAAATGGATTTTTGCAAAAGAGGGAGAAAAAAATTTGGAAGTTAAGAGTTTTTCTAAAGTTATCTCCTAATATATGACAGTCTTATCTAGCAAATTTTAGATGTATCTTTGTATTCACTAGGAAATGGGGAGACATTGTTAATGCCCAGGAAATGGCTCTGGCAATGCAGCACTGCTCAAGAACCTGCAAAATTTCAGCTCCTTTAACTTTAAAGTTTTTATTCTTTTATTATTTTCAGCAGTGTATTTTCTACCCGCTTTCACACATGATTTCATCTGAATGAGTTTCCGTTCCTTTTGCAACCTCCTTTATTCATTTACCATTTTGGCAACAGTACAAATTACATATCTAATCTCATATGTTGCATGACTACTTGTAGGAGAACCGAGCTGAGTGACTCAACCTTCCCGCTTCCAGGAGTGCCCTACCCTCCTCTTCCCCCGAGGGGGCCAATGAGCACCTACCACCTGATATCACCTCACCTGAATTTGACCAACCAAAGGGGAGACTGAGTGTTCAGACAAGACACATTTTACACTGCCCTGCTCAATCCATGTAGACATAGCTGAACCTAGATAATAAATTCCACTCCCTTTTCCACCTTTACCTTATTTTTTTTTTCTGGTGGTGCCCTGAGCAAGGCAGCTCAATACTTGTTGGTAGCTGCTGCACCTCACCTGTGCCTTTGCCTGGTTTTCATTCCATTTCAATATATTGTATTGTTTGTTCCTCTAGGCTATTTCCAAGAGCGATGTGGTATTGATGTGCTATTCCCAATCACTGGGAATTGATCAAATGGAAAAATCCATCTTCAAGAATGGGAAATTCAACAGGTTCCAGCCTGCAGAGGTTCTTTGCAATCTTGTCACGAGGGTGGTGGTACCATCCCATCCCTGGCTGGGGCATTCATGGCTCCTGCCTGTTAGCATCATAAACGGTGTAACAAATCCTGTGGAGCTCAAGACCACTGTAGGTATTCCTGTATTCTAACATCTTCGAGCTTCTTTCCTCTCCCTCCCCTGAAAGAGCAGGGGAGCTTTGAACCTTGGCTGCAGTCATCACGTCTCCTCAAAGAGCCAGAGAGGAGAAGGCAGAGCGCAACAATCCTAGTAGGGTTAGAGTTATCAGACACTGAACACCTTGAGGTTTCACAAGGATATCCAGATGCCTTGCTTGCTCCTTCCATTGCCAGTACTGCAGTGAGACAATACAGGGTCACACATATAGAGAGGGGACTGGCCATGTCACAAAGCTTTTTACCAGTTTGTAAAGCTACTACTACCACAAAACGATGCATGGAGGTCCAGCTTATCTCTTTAACAAGGATTCACGTAACAGGTTTCTCTGGAAACAATGCTCCTATCCATGTAAAATATGTGTTTTTCTCAGCTACTAGAACTTTTTCCAAAGTTGCTTGTTGATCCCACTAGAAACAGCTGTTTTAAGACAAAGAAGTGGTAATGAGTAGGTGGAAGAACTGTGAAGACTTCCCACCAAGTTGTTGCTTCCTGGCTGCCTCAGTCACTGATCATACCAGGCCCCATGTAGAAACGACAGGCTTAGTGAACCTGAACCTTCCAGTGGACCACAGAAGTCTCACACCGATTTCCAGGCAGCAATCAGACACATCAAAGGGACTATGTTATATGATGAGAGCCTGCAACATGTTCAAAACTGTCTGCGAGTGTGCACATATAAGCACTCTGCGGGGCTTTGTGTATGCCAAGGAAGAGGAGAGTTGTTCCAGTCAGCCGGAAAGTTTGATGTTAAGATGAATCTTAAAATCCAAGAATTACAATATTATATGTAACAGGAATGTATTCTATACATCCATAATATGTGCCCTAATTATATGTAATGAGTGTGCTTAGATAATAGAATATTATTTAAATAATACGAGTTACCTTTTCATCTGTTGCCTGAAGGTAATGTGGTTTCTAGAGACACTGTAGAGGTGGTGTGATTCCCTGGAAAATCTTGGACTGCTTTTTGGGCTACTCCCCAGCAGCTGAATCTCTACAGATGTACATGCCATGGCAGCTCTCTTCCTACTCCTTGTTCTAAAGGGCTCTCCAAAGGATGGCTCCAGTTTTTCCCTGCAGTGCAATCTTCCAGGGAATTTTGTGTCTTGTCTCTTATGCCTGCAAGCGTGAACATGGTCTTTGCTCTATATGTGTGGCAGCCTATAGTCCCTCATGTCCTATAGGGAGGACTCCAGTTAAGTGTTGATCTCAGAGACTTCCTCACTTATATGTGCAAATAACGCAGAAGTGAGCTAAAGAGGTCGGTTTGTGGACAGAGAAAAGCTGGGACATTAGGGATGCAGGGAGGCTGGTTTGTGTGTGATTTTAGATGAAATCTTGTCTCCGAAAAAATACTCACGCAAAGCATTAGGGGTTGCATGTGCTGCAGCAGATGGGGTGTTTGGGCTAACAACACTCCACTTGGCCTGATGATCAGGTTGCTGGTTGCGCAGGGTCGTTAGAGCTCCCAGGTCACTACCATTGTAAGAGTGAGGATGTTAGGTGGTGATGTCCTGGCCAATGTCCAGCTAGGTAATTACACTCTGCTGCCCAGGCTCCTCTCAGAACGTCAGTCAGATGCAGCACTCTTCACCATCTTAAACTGCTTTGTGCTCTGACCACTAACATTTCGGTGTGGCTGATATTACTTAGGCAGGGGGCTGGGAGAATATTTACTGAAGTCCCCCAAGTCTGACGGAAGATCAGTTGTCAAGGCAATTTCCAACTGTAATTTAGAGAGAAGGCAAAAGAAAAATTAAAAGTGAGGGTGTAAAAACAAAAGCAGAAAAACTGCTGTTTTCAGAGAGGCAGATTTAATATTAACGGTTAGAATCAAAGCCTTCATATCCAGTGTTTTTATCTTGAACATCCTTCTCCTTGGTGTTTCTTTTATACTACAATCCAGAGTCCTCTGAAAATGTGAGTATCTTAGCCCTCCCAGTGAGAGTAAGGCTTAAAAATGTAGACAAGTCCACATCATCAGTTCAAAAGCCAAATGCCAAATACAAAGAGCCCCCTATTTCTTACTTCCTTAAAAATTGCATTCTAACCTAATCTCATAAGGGTGACCCATGACCTTTGAGTGCTTCACATTGGTAAAATGGAGGGAGAGGCAATGAAATGGCAGCAGAAAATACATTTGTAAAGTTGACTTGTTTTCTCAAACTGAAAGGAGAGAAAATCTACACTAAAGAAATGCTAAGAAATGATCACATGCGATTCTGTAGGTGTGATGCTTAGTTATGAATAAAAATATAATTCACAGAAAACAGACTGGTAATTTACGTCTACTTTGATTTCAATGTATTTTATTCAGAGTATAGGGGAGGGTCATAAAAATATATTAAAAAAAGTTCCATCTCCATAATTAAAAGGCTTTGAAGAATAGCGTATGTTGCTACATTATGCAGAAAAAAGAAAAAAAAAAAAAGAGGAACGACCTATTTTAACATACAATTATTTTACTACCAAAAGTAAAATAAAGAGCTATTGTGGTATTAAAAAGACTTCTCGGAACATGAGTATATAGTTTTTCCTCGATGAGCTGGAGTGCGTTTCCAAGCAAAGTTCCAGTGGAGTTTCCCTTTTCAAAAGCTGGCAATGCTTAGCTGGATGCCACTGCAATCATACATGATATTTCTTGCTTGATATTATGAGCCTAGCCCTTATCTTCAGGTGGATATTCAAGTACCAGCTTGTTTTATAGCCCTTTGTGACAATGAAAGAACCGAAGAAGACATACATAAACCAGGATCACTCCAGAAGCACATCACACAAATTTATCTCTCCTTCCTCTGTAAGAAGAACAGATGAAGTATGAGTCAGGGGCATATGAAAAAAAAATTAAATAAAAACCCCAACCCCAAACCAGAACCCCAAACCTTTAGAGCAGGTTTACTGAGGCTTGGTGAGTCATTAGAAACTCCTGAACTTGCACGTCCTTGTTGGCTTTTTGAGCCCTTCCCCTTAAAAACTGTAGGCATTTCTTTTTCCTAATTTTTTGTTTGGTTGGTTGTTTGGTTTTGTACCTCGCAGCACTGAGGTTGCCTAAATGCTTGAATTTAAGCTTTTATTAAGAGCTGATGATACCGGATCATGCCTGCATGCTTCATCTGAATTTGCCCCGTGCTTGCTCCTGTAGACAGTTCTGGCAAGAGCAGAGCTGACATTTCTGTTAGTCTACTGGCTTCAGTCTTCGGAAGCAGGGCAAGATTTACTTAGAGATGAAAACTAACTCACCTTCCTACAGAGCACCAGTCTTCCTATCACCCTTCCTATCTCTTGCAAATGAATGTTGAATTTGGCTTCTCCTTTGCATTTGAAATCTTTTTATTTGCATTGCCTGACAGGCCCTGTGTTTTCCTCCTGAGATCCACCCATTTACACAAGAACACTGTTTTCAGGGACATATGTCTGATACTAACGGAGCTCTTCTGGACTTACGTAAGTAATACTCAGAAGTAAATTTGGCTAATAGCCTATCATTAAGATTAATTTTATTCTTTGAAATAGCTACTGTAATTTACTATTGACCAGTATGTCAGAAGTGGCCAAATAATTAACTGCTTGCAAATAGAATTAATTAAACAACTGAAAACAGAACCCAAGGAGAAAGTAGCGAAGGCACAAACAATGTCTATCAGTAGCTCTCTCTTTCCACACTCTTTTAGGCCATGTCTTTTCGGCTTCTTCATGAATACAAGACACAACTGCTGCATAAGTTCAGCAAACACCCCCGTTAATATCACCCCACTGATACCTAGAGGGAAGGTATCCAACGCGATGGATACAAAAGTTCTTCAGTTTCCAAGAATATGCAGCTCAAGCCTCTTCATGGTGGCTGCCAGCATATTGAAAAGTACTTCTACTAGGCAATACATCTTCTGCTTTGATAGTAGGGTATCAAATGATGATTGGTTTTGAGCATATCATTCTCCCTTATCTTTGCCTGAAATACCTGGTTCGAGAGGATTGCTAGTCCATGCAGTATATAATATTGGCTTCCTAATATTGTCTTGTTAGATAGTTGTAGATAGACATAAGGAGTTACTCTCAGCTTTTCATCCAGACAGCTCGTGGAATTAATTGAGAATAGTATTTGTATAGTTGCTAGCTTTGATCTGCTCAGATAAATAGCACACTGTTACTTTTCCTGGCAATAAATGTGTCGGGAAATTTTAGAGAAAGGTAGAGGTTCAAAATAGCAACAGTTCAAATAGCAAGATGAGAGGAGAAAGAGAAAATGGACATTGCTGCAGGAACAATAATAACTTTATTGCTCAAGTTTGGACAATGGGAACAGTTTGGGGACTTTGGGGGAGAAGGGCATGCAGACTCGAGAACTGACAAATACCCTCTTTTTTATGTCTTCTGATTATGGAACTACAACTTTTGAGAAAGTTGAAAGCTCTTCAAGGTGTGATGTAAGCAACAGACGAGATCAAAAACCATCTGCATGAAGCCATCAGGTATCTGTAAGTGTTCTTGGTGGTTCTGAAGATAATTGCCTTTCATGATTCCTGTAGAGCTGAAATAGGTTCTGCTACATGTCACTGGAAGATTTGTTTTCTTAGAACACGCCAAACAAAAACTAGCCATGTTTCATACATCTGCAGAATGCTAGCCAGGTGCTGTAATTAAATGTGTTTTCTGCGTTACTGCCATCAAGGTCAGCAGGATGTAAAAGAAACAACAAAATACCGAAGATTTTCATTCATGTGGAGATAAATCTACCTCTGTGCAGGGAAACAAAAAAAAGGCCCAGCTCAATGAGTCCATCTTAAGACCTTCAGAATAAGCAACCTGATCTAGTTAAAGATGTCCCTGCTCATTGCAGGGGCGTTGGACTATATGATCTTTGGAGGTCCCTTCCAACCCAAATGATGATTCTATGATTATAAACCCTGTTGATTTTGCATTCTCCAGCTTTCTGTCTGGGAGGATATTGAAAGGCTGCTCTGGATAGTTTTCTTTAAGTCTGAAGTTTTGAAACACTCATCACTGACACTAAGTCAGGTATATGAGAACTCATCCTCTGTGTAGACATGAAAACTCATGATTAGCAAAATGCAGTAATCAACGCAGAACTTAATGTACTGTGTTATACAGGCAGAAAAAATAAGTTCATCTGTTTCTTTGACTCTTACAAGTGCAACAGTTTAGATGTATTTATGTGTTCATGCAGGACTGCATGTACTTGAAGCTAGAGTGGAAGGAAAATAAAAATCACACAATTTAAAGATCTACAGTGTCACACATCTTGTTAAAAGTATACTTTTATTCAGCAGATATTTTTTTCTTGCTTTCATATTTGCAGGGTTCAGAAGGTAGAATTTACATTTTTGGAGACTAAAGGGCAGGGCTGATTAATGAATGGTTACTTGCATATTACTGAGACTGTTTCTGTTTTACAAATATGGAGACAGAAGGAGACATTCTCTATATTTATAAATATAGAAAATGGAGACAGAAGACTGAAATATCCAAGACTGAATGTCAATGTACTGGTAGAATCTGTATGCTAAATCTGTTCCTATTTCAAGTATGTTCAAATTTCTGGATTTATAATAAGTATTAATTTGACTTCAGAATTTATTGACTGAGTGTTCATTGCTTTGGGTCACCACAGAATGGCACTTGGGAACACCATGACACCAAGTGACCAGGAGCTAGCAATTTCACTGTACCTTCTGATTAGTCTGTCTGAATGTAACAGTGCTCTCCTTGATGACTTCCACCTGCACCTACACTCTCCAAGAGCTCAAAATGCCAACACTTGCATCGGCTTATCAGTTTCTCCAGAAAATGTAAGTGTTTATGTGAGCGTGTGGCTGAACATAAGGAATATGAACAATCATGAAGTGGGAATCCAACCAGTTCCTAGATTCTGGAAGAACTGATATGTAATGCAAAACCAGTCTATAAACTTAATCCAGCTTCCCTGTTAAAATTGTCAGACTAGTGAACAATATACTCTGTTCACTAAATCAAACAAATAGATCTAATTTATAAGCAAAAGAAATCAACTTAAAATTCTGGTCATCTTAAAAACTTTTTTATTAAGTTATATAACCAGACACGTGAACAGAAATGTATGGAAAAGAGCAACTTAAAATTATATGTTCAGATAAACAATATACACTACATAAAATGGTGGTTTGCCTAAAAGGATCCCAGAGTATTCATTCTGGCTGGTGTTGTGACTGGGACATCCAGTTATCATAGAGTTTTATTCCCACTCTTGGGCTGGTTGCTCCTGCTTCTTGTTGATAATAGGGAGTTCTTAAGGGTGCCATTCCCTTGTCGGCCAGAGCTCACGCTGATCGTTGGTAGCAAGCAATAGTCTCATCCAGTGGCTGCTATTATGTCACAATATCCTTCCTAATTTAAGTACAGAAAGAAACAGACTTCACTGTTTGTAGTAACACTTGAAATGTTTGTTTTCTTTAGGCGTGTTCCTACTTGTTGAAATGTTCGCGTTACTGCAACCAACTATGATGAGTTGCTGCTCGTCATAGTCACCTCAGATTTCATCTACCAATTGCAGGCCTGCAAGAGACCACAACATATCTGCTGTTTGTTAGAAACGTCTTTGAGCCTAGACAATCTCACGGTCCTATTTTCTCTCCATTTTTGAGGGTGATAAGTGTTTCCAAATGCCTCTGGTCCTCAGAAGTCAACCAATAGGGTCTAAAACTTGACCTCTGAACTCTGAATGTCATAAGAAAAGACATATTCATGGAACCAGGGAGTCTTTGGATTTGATCCATCAGATGAGTTAGAGGTAGCTGAATTATGCTTCAGAGCTCTGAGGAGGACGTATAGTGCTCGCTCTTTCTACTGTGTGCCATTTCATGGTATGGTACTAAATCACCAAATACACATACTGCAGGTATGGAAACAACAAATGCACGGGAAACAACAAATGATGGGCACAATCTGAGAGGTGCATTGCAATGCAGACCATTCAGGGGCCTCAGGGGCTCCAGACTGGAGGTATAAAAGAAATCTCCTCTGAAAACCATTGTAGAAAAACAATTACTAGTGCTCCTCTTGTACCAAGTTAATTTATTGACCGTTTGATATGCATCTGTCTGGCAACAAGCGGCACATATGAACAATGCTTTCTTTGCTTTTTCCAGAAACCAGCTTGCTCCACTAAGATTTGATGAGACCTCCCACTGAGATCCTAGTATGCAGTGAATTCTGTCTGATGAAGGCATCATTATTAGTGAGCTGCCAGGTAAGATTCAGCTTGGAAAAGAGTTCAAAAAATATCCTTTTTCACCCACGAGGAAATTCATGTACCTCTTTTGTGGTCAGCATCCCAGAATCTATGAGAAATGGATGGCGCAAATGAAACAAGCTGGCAATCCCGGCCATCATTGTGTGCAGACTTTTAAAATGCACATGCAGTGACTTTAATTTTCTGTACAATTAAAAAAGTTTTGTGTCTTCTACATCCACATTTAAATCACTCAAATCTGTATGTTGCACCAAAGAAATAAATGCCTTGGCCCCACTGTTGCTTTAGACTTCTGGACTACGCTGACAGCCGAGCAGGTCTGAGGTATCCATCCTGCCTTAAAGACAAAACACCATGCTCCAAGGAAGCTCCCACAGATGGAGGTAAGCCCCTTTCATAGGCCTTGTAGCTGAAATTTACTTGTGCTTGCCACTGTAGGGAAGACATGAATTCAGGTTAAGTGCTGTCGGAATACCCCACAGTTATCACAAAGGTGTACACATAAAAAATTCAGCCTTTGCCCAAAATTTTGGAAAAATCAGAGAGCAGTAATAATATAACAATAAGATCCTGTAATGGTACCTGCTGCTAGACATTTTGCTTAATAGCCACTCATATGGAGAGGGGGATCAGATGTGGAATGAAATGTTCAGACAGTCATGCCTAAGACTTCAGTTTAGTCAAAAGCCTACAGTTATTCATTATTCATTCATTATATGTCAAGCTGTAATGAAGAAAGATGAAGTGCCTCAGGATACATGAGGGACGTGTTTGACTGCATGTAACGTACTCACCAAATCTTTGCAGTGCTTAGTTGGGAGCAGCTGTACAGAGTACCCTGCTCAGGAAAGCTGTTGGCATTTTGGATGAGCAGTGGCAAGACCTGGGACAGGTCATTCTCTCTTATGAAGAAAGACTGAGGGATTTGGGTCTTTTTAGCCTGGAAAAAAGGCGGCTGAGGGGGGATCTTATCAATGCTTATAAACACTTAAAAGGTGGGTGTCAGGAGGATGGGCCAGGCTCCTTTCAGTGGTGCCCAGCGACAGGATAAGAGGTAACAGGCACAAACTGGAGCATAGGAAGTTCCACCTAAACATGAGGAGGAACTTCTTTACTTTGAGGGTGGCAGAGCACTGGAACAGGCTGCCCAGAGAGGCGGTGGAGCCTCCGTCTCTGGAGACATTCAAAACCTGCCTGGCATGTGTTCCTGTGCAACCTGCTCTGGGTGCCCCTGCTCTGGCAGGGGGGTTGGACTAGATGGTCTCCAGAGGTCCCTTCCAGCCCCTACCATTCTGTGATTCTGTGACAGGAATAAGGTGGGAAATAACAAGCAGCAGCAGCAGAGCCCCAGTTATGGTCATGCTGAGCAGTGCTGCGGAAGGCATGGGTTTAACTCCCCAGCAACCCTGCACAGTTATTCTCAACCAGAAGGGTTATATGAAGATGGTGAACACCTTGTTTGCTAGTAATAGAGCAGAAATCTGTTATAATAAATAGTGTGGAGTTAGAGGAAAAGAGAAATGTGTTGCAGCTTGATTTTCCTTTGGGGAAATAAACTAAAGAGCAATGTGCATGGCCTTGCCTGAACTTCATCTCTTTTTTCATCAAGTGTTGTCCTGGATTTCTTGGAGGACTTCAAGCATTTACCTAGGACTCTGGACATCTAGTAGTTTAAATAGAGCCTCAGGAAAATGGCACGTGCATAGTATATTAATAAATTCTGGATGTACTAGTGTCATTTCACATGCCATCTGCAACCGGAGTCAAGTATGGTAGTTTTATTAGAGGAAAATTATTTATTAGAGAGCAGTGACAAGCCTGCAGCAGCTTCAGGAATCTGTGACACCAATGCTAATCTTATCTGTGCTACCTGCAATTTAGACACGTACCTTTGATGTGTGCTATTGTACAAAGTCCTATAGGACACAGATTGAGTTTCTGTTATTCCTGTGCTATTTCCATAAAAGACTTACACAACACACATGAAATAACCCCGTGGCTTAAAAGTAGCATATTGTCCATAGAACCTGCTGATGTTGATACTGTCTGCAGAAAATTAAAAAGTTAAAGCTGAAGCTGACAAGTCAAAATAGAACATTACTGACCCTTTACTTGCTTCGCACTATTGCCAGAAAATTGCTCTCAGTATTTGCAGGAAAAGAGCCCTTGCCTGAGGCTATTTTGTGAATTTTACAGGCAGAAATATCCCAAGGAACCATGTTTTCTGTAAGGGAACAGTTTGTTCTGTTTCAGTTGGTAGTTTTGTTGAGACCTGTGTTGAGATAATATATCCATGACAGGGAAAGCTATAATTACAATAATACAAGTTATTTATATCTTGATTATGCTATTCTGTCAACGTAGTTACTAAAACATGCATATTACCAATAAATCTGTAATATTTCATTCAAGGACTGAATTTGGATTTAAATTCCCTACATCTGCTAGTATGCTGAGCACCACAAAAATGTGGGTGTTTGGAGGGCATGGCTGGGTGTTAAAAGGGAAAGCAGTCAGAGAAGGTGGCTAATCCCACTCTCTTCTGACTGCAGTTACGGCTGCAGTGTGACCGGTGAAACCTTCCAGAGATTACACGCTTTTTTCCAAGCATTAACCTTTTCTAAGGCTTGTGTATTCTTAGGGGTAACTGAAAATCCTGACAATCATACCAGGAGGAAAAATTCACCATGACCAATGATGCATCATATTTCTTCACTCCTCCTCCAGCTTTTTGCATCTGGGAAGTGTTGTGTCTCTGGTGGCAGAGCTCCTGCCCAGCCCCTGGGGGACTTTTTTCCTGCAGCGATTCCTATTTTTGCTTCCTCAGGTCTGAGGTGCTCGAGCAGGCCCAGGGAATGGTGAATGCTCTCCTTCTCTGGGTAGTCTTCCACTGCCAGGACTGCTTTTAGAAATGGTATCAATCATGAATTCTGGTACGCCATGGACCAGGCTGCTGTAGCACAGTCACTACCTCAGGGATGCCGCTCCATCCACACGTGTGGGAGCTGGACTCTTTCCTGGTTGGACCCAGAACTGGGGACAGGGCAGCACAACAGGCTGGGTTCTGTCTCAGTAATGATTAACTGGAATATCCCTGTCAATACTGAGCAGATTTTTAACCGAATTCTGGTAGTAATAACGGCGTTCTTATCTCTGGCTAGGGACATTTTGCAATAGACTCTGCTGTGGGTTTATTGACCAGTAGGTGCCTATCAGCTCATGGGACAGCCCAGGCACTTTCTATTTTTGCCGCCATTAGTATTTAGTACAACTCACCCGCTGCTGAGAAAGTACTGGGGGAGATGTATAAATAATTTCCTATCCGTTTTTAATTTACTGCATCAAGTTTTATCATGCAAAGACTTGGCCAAAGTAACCTTGCCTGAGCTAATTGAACGTAATGTCAATGAAAAGACTGTCAGTTTTAGAAATGCAGAACGCTATATTTCTGCTGTGAAACTGTATAATTTTTGACATTGTAATTATAAAGCAATTACTTTTGCACTGACGCAATTTGTCATGCTGTACATCCCCAGAACAAAATCAATTGTCTCCTAATACATCATCTCGGTGCTACTTACTTTAAGGTAATATTGTGAGACTGTGAACACGAGCAACCCAAACCAAAAGGGCATAGATTATTAAGTGATTTTCCTCCTCTTCTTTGAAATGTCAATATCTTTTTTTGGCTTCAGTGTTCAGCTATATACCACAGCCCACGTGCTTGTGCCTTCCACCTGGTTTACTTATGGGTGTCTCTGTTTTCCTTGGGGACTGCATAGAAATTAGGCATAAACAGGAAAAATGAGTAGAATGATGGTCAGGTGGAACACGTGTGGCGCTTGAGCAGGGTTGAGGCATTAAAGATGACTATAGAGCATCAGCAGGTCTACAGCTAGGTTTCCTTGGCTTCAATTTAGTATTTAGATTAGGAAGGATCTCTCTCAGACATTGTTAAAGAGCTCTTTAACTTGCCAGGATTGGTGTTTTTCACTTGGTAAATTGAGATAGAGATATGTTGATGCCAGCGAGGGATTTTTGATTTTCAGGAAAGCTAGTAAGTAAGGCCTGATACACCTAATTTGTATTTGCAGGCATATTGCTATGTAGAAATTCTTTTTTTTCAAGAAGGTTGGAGTGACAAAATGTCTGGACTAGAAAAGAAAAAAGAACTTGTTATAGTTCTGTTAAGGTAGAATGTTTGGGCTAATAATTAAAAGGAAAGGTTATTTTGTAATCAATTAACCATGGTAGAATGATAAGAAAGCATTCTGGTGTAAGTTTGAAAAAAATCTTACATACCGTAACGTGTTAACTGATGCCATGATGTTATGTTATTAAAAACAGTGTGTGAAATGGATTAAATGAAAGACATACTTGAAAGAGAGATTTCCTGAAACTTTCCTGCAGCTCAGTATTTTGAACACAACGTCCGCCTACTTCTGCTCATTAGAGTAACAACTGAGTTGGTTTTCTGTAGTAGAGAATCTGCCTCTCGACTTTGCTCCAACAATCCTGTGAGTACTGTCTGTAATCATTTTACTATGACTCATCAGCGATAAACACAATAAAAGCAGGGATTGAATTTCAGTCTAGATATGTCAATCTGATCCAATAGTCAACAGGCTACAGAGGATATAAGATGTCTCTTTGCACTACAAGGATAATAAAAAATGGGAGAGGGTAAAGTAAAAAGTCACAGACTTTAGCAAATGTATAACCCTGAGATGTTCACAAAACTTAATCTCTTTAATTCACCAAAAAAAGAGAGCAAGAAGTGCCTGGATTAAGGAGGAGAAGCTACCCTTCCCCACAGGATGAAAGATCTTTAGCACAGGATACAAGAAGAAGAAGTTGCTAGAACCTGCATACAGGCAAAGTATAAATTAAATTCCAGTAATGGTGCGGAGTAATTACTGGAACAACTGGAAGCATGGATGTTTCATCACCTCATCAGAGAGGATGAGGGTAGTGTCTATCTGCAAAGTTGCATCAGCCTAAAGCACAGTTTGAGGGCAGAGCAGAGGAGAAATACAGGATGAAACTAAAAAGCTGTAGTATTCATAAGATCAGCTCAGACATTATGATAACCCTCACGATCTTAACATTTTAACATATCAACTTATTGTTCCTCTTATTCAGGCTGGATATCTCAAATTTGGAGATTAAATTGTTTGTCCAGTCTCACATAGCAAGTCCCTAGTAGCCCTAGGAAAGAATCCCTATCTACATAGTGCATTCAATACAGCTGCAGCTCAAAGAAAGATGTAGTTGATTAATGTCAAAAAGATTTGAGCATCCCAGGACTTGTTTAAACTTGTCAAGCCATATGTTATTCTTTTACTTCTTCACGTGATGCTGCTCCACATATCACATATCAGAAGCGTCATGAAAGTTATGAGCCTGTGATAAAAAATTGTGTAAAATGTCACTGTCTTCCTGCATCCTGTTTTTAGTAATGTTTTTAGTATAAGGAATGAGCTATATTACTATCCATATCCATCCACTACTGTAATATCCGTATGACTATTTTGTTTATTTCTGTAATTCATGTCTGTCTAGGCCACTTCTTAGTCTTTTCTTAATGTTTTCGTACTGTAAACCAAACATATAGTCACATACTGATGTTGTTGAATGTCTGACTTCAGGGGAAGCAAAGCTGGCTCCTTCTGGTCACCTAACATTCTATGCAGCATATTACAGCACAAAAATATGGCTCTGCATACAGCCTCATCATCAAGAAGTTTGTTATCTATCCCAGCGCAGCTCCAACCGACTGTTTAGTGAATTACACATCCCCTCAGGGTCTGTCCCACAGGGAATGTAATTTTGGTAATGATCTCAGACAGGAGACCTTTTGCTCGAGCTCCTAAGGTTCCGACTTCAGCTGCAGAAATCCCAAGTCTAATTGCAATGCAGTGCTATTGATCTGCTTAGTATTTCAAGAAGCCTAGGAATGGAAAAAAGTTTCTCCCTGGAGTTTGGCCCAGTCCTGTGTAAACCATTACTGTAACTCTCCGATATTGACTAATTTCTGGATTTTTCAGTAAGAGAAAAAAGCATTTAAGCTACCCTTTAAACTATTTAAGGTGTAAATATAATTTATACCCGTTGCATTTTTAGTCCGCTAGGAAATAGGAAAGAAATTGTAAGGTTTTTTTGCCATTGTGGCACAAAGCAGCTATGGCTGTGCTTCTGTAACTAAATTGGCAAAAAAAAATCTAAATACGGCATGTGCGCAAAAAGAAAAACCTGAAGCAGGCAGGTGTGGTCTCAGTCTTGAAAATGGAGGCAGCCAACGGAACACAACCTATGAAATGGAGGCAGCAGATTAATAACAACATTTTTTTTTTTTTCTAGCACTATACTAGATTTTCTAACTGACTGCATTTGATGTGCTTGAAAGGCTGCATTATCACACAGTCAGCTCCTGAAACGGTCAGCAAATTTTAGAACTGTGGCTCTACGTACTCAGAAAATGAATTGTGAAATTACGATTTTAAATATTTTGCAAAAACCTTTCATCTACTTTATGTGAGAGGATGTCTAGATGTCCTCTTCTGTTTAGGAATATTTCTCACAGGGAAACATTCTATCTTTGGGATTCATTTTGTGCAACTTTAGATACCTGGAAGATAATTTTATGAATTTGAGCTAATAATGCAGTCTTGAGCTAATAATCTAATAATTTCATAGTCAGTGGAGAGAGATAATGCAGCGCGCAGCATCCCTTCTGTCTTACCCCCCAGTGCAGAGCGGGATAACTACTTTCAGGGGGTGCCTGGTTTGTCCCTTTGACTATAGATAACGCCTGCATAATCAGGTGACTAACCTCAAATGACACAAATTCTATCTATCATCTGAAGTATTTAGTATGGATTTTAACCCTCTCCACTCTACTTTCCCTCAATGCACACCCAGATCCCAGCAGTGAAATGAATGAGGGTTAAGGCAGCTGCATTGCTGTGAGATGTGCTGGTGTGAAGTCGATATTGCGGTATGTGCTTCTTGGGCTTTTTGGATTTGGGCAAGCAGTGCCACACAAGAAACGAGGAGCAGTGGGCAGGCACCTGCCCTCTCCTGCTGCACAAAGCAGTGATGAGAATAAACCTGCAGTTTGAAACAAAAAAACTCGATTCACATTTTTCCAGCTACATATAAGCTTTTGTTTTTCCAAGCAGGGGAAAAAAAAAAATATTATCCCAAACCGTTTTCCTGTCCCTGTTCTTCAGGAGTTTGAAGAAACATTTGTGCTGGCAGAACAGAGGGATGATGCTGCTGCTGCAAGATAAAGGAGCGAACTGGAAATGCTGCCTGGGGACTGCTGAAGCCTGCACAGCGCTCTGTGGCTTAGTCAAACGCTGAATCCAGCCCTTCGACTTTGAGGACAAGTAGACATACATCCCATGGCCATAGGTATGATCCAACTACATAGCTAGATCTTTCCTATGTCTTTTTCTTCCACTACGCAGCTCCTGTTGCACTTTCTGTGGTTTTGCCTCTGTCACTCAGCCATACCGTTTGGTTTTTATCTTTTCACCAGCCTTCATGTCTTACACGCCAAAGGTTTTCTTTGGATTAGCCAGTGCACTACTTCTTTCAAGCTATATAATAGGAAGGATCAGCATCTTAGCACATTTAATTGTTGTCTTAAGCCTGTAAATTACATTGTTATTAAGAAAGAGATCCTGCAATGCAGCCCGTTTGCAGGGTTTTCTACCAGAAGGCTTGCTGATCGTATTCTTCTACTCTTTCTACTGGGCTCTTTTATGCTATACAATGTCTGAGTTTGGAGTACCAGGGAGTCTTCCCGGGCGCACGCATGGAGGGTAGCTCAAAACAAGCAAGGTGAAAACTCTGCCTCTGTCTGACAGACCCCGCCGTGCTGCAGATATGTCGAGTCCCATCCAAACCCACTCCCCTACCGCCAGCCTCCTGCAGGTCCCAGGTCCACTGCACTGTACACTGCTGGTACACAGAAAAACAGAATCAAAAACCTCCCTCTCTGAAGACTTTTCTCCATAGATTATGTTGCACACGCTGCGCTAAGAATTTTGGGCTCCAAAAAAAGCAGTGCAAGAGCTTAAAAAAGAAGCAATTTAAAAAAAAGCAAAAAAAAAAGATGCTGAGGGTAAGGTTTGTTGCCCTTCACATGTTTAAACCTTTATTTCCAGTGTCCAAATTTTTCTCAAGGCTTATAAGGCTTTTTATTTTAAATGAAAGCCTATAGTCACAGTCATTAATTTCACCCCCATCCCTACACATAAGCAATGGAGAGAGCTAGTGGCCGCTGAAGGGTGACCGCAGGGAGATTCGGGAGACCAAAGTGACGTGGGGGGGCAGCTACCTGGGGGCAGCCAAGAAGAAACACGAGGTCTATGGACCTAAGTGGAATTCAGGCCGTTTGTATGCTGAGCCTCCTGACCCTAGGAGAAGCTGACGTTTTAAATCAAACACTGTGACTCACGGTAAACACACGAGGCCAAGCAACAGCTAGCAAGGAGAACAAATCTTTCTGTATTTCGTTCGATTCCTAATCTCAAAAGTAAGTTCAATAATTGCAGGCTCTTGTCAGGTTAAGTACATCAAAGACTGGGAGAGCAGCAATATTGTGATAATAGGGTCATAGAAGTAGTTTTCCCAGCGCAGTGTGTTTCTGGGAGTGCATAATGTTGATATCACCTTATCACACAACAACTCAGATTCCTGTCGGGTTTCTGAGCAGTGCTCTTCGGCAGTGTTTGCTGTGGGCCTGGGGCACATTTATCTTGAGCAAGTTGTGGCAGAGGTTCGCTTCATCAGATTGAAAGCATATTTTCAAAACCCAGCATGTTTCAAACTATGTAAGAAACATTTCTTCCATGTAGTGGAACAAAACCCCACATATTTTTTTTTTTCCCTTTTATTTAGTTTTCTGTGAATTTGGGACTTCGTCTTGATCTACGAGTTTTCTGGTTTGTAAATTTTCAGCAGAGCAATAAGATTTGGAATTTTACATGTCTGCATGGCATGTCAAATGTGTGATCATGGATAATGATGATGATATGATTCTATAATAAAAATGCTTCTCCTCGCTTGTTGGAAATTAGCTCAATCGCGTTCCGCTATGCGTGTAATCCGAGCAACATGGACTTGAGTCTGTGTAAGTGGGCCAGATGTACACCTATAGTGCATCTTTACTAATAAATAAAGTGGTCCAAATTTAATGCTTCCTCCTTAAAGGCCAGCAGCAGGACATAGAAGATGACACCAAGCTTTGTGGACTTTGGGAGTGGTGTTGGGAAAAGGGGCTGAGGCGTACCCGGAGCGTGTAATAACCTCAGTACCTGCGCTGACTCTTCTCCCTTTGCAACAAGTGCTAACGAGGGGAAAAGCAGATGAGTGCCCTGCACCTCCCCTCCAGTACAGCCACAAAATCTGCAGCCCCTCTTGGCAGCACAATAACCAGCCAGAAGGAAACTAGGCAATGGCCAGTTCAATAATTTCCCTAATGTTAATTGTGTTTATTGCCAAGTTTCCCTGTAAAGGTGTGCCATTTTTACACACCTTCAAAATAAAGACTTTTTGCTGGGACACTGTTCATGCCAACCGCCTGTGTTACAAAGCTGTCATTTACTCCAGCAGTGTCACCTGTATTAAGAGTGCACCTCAGCTTCCAAATACACAGATTTGCTTCTTAACATTTTACTACGTCACTACTGATAAGAACCGTCATCTTTCTTAACTAATACGGCTGGGAACAACATACGTATTTGCATGACTGTGTTCGAGATAAAGACAGGATGTTTCACTTCCAGCCACCTACGAAGACGATGACTTCTCTGTACAAGATGGAGCGTGAGGTAGGAAGCCTGAGGAGAACAGGCGCTGTGACCTTTCTCTGCTTTCCTGGGTGGGTGTATGTGGAGTTTAATACACTGAACGAATTTCTGAGTTATTTTTAGGAAGTGGCTTATTTTTGTGTTCGGTCTGAGGTTAAGTAGAATGTGAAACTGAATTAACAACATTTGCCATCAGCAATTTTATTATAGCTCTCGATTTTACAGCCAACATTTTATATTACAAAAGAAGAGGTACAAAAGCGAGCACGAAGACAAATTCTTGACCTATAGTCAGAAATAACCTATTTGAAAGTATCGGTATGTGTCTGCTTTGATGCACCTAAGCACTTACAGAACAGAGTGCAAATAAAAACACATTTCGCTTAATGTAAACATTATGGGTGAGGTCTTGAGTGTGGTCCAGCTACGGTCAGTGCAGGCCTCTGCATTACAGAGCAAAGGTTTACGTGGAGGTGCTTGAAATCACACCAGCTTGTGTAGTTCCGCGAGGATGCTTTGTACTCTGGGTAGTCACTACTAAAACCTACAGCATTATAACCTTCTGCCTGTGGAGCCACGGAAACCCGGGTCTGCCTAATGAATTGGCAATTGCTGATGACGCTGGCACTGCAACACCTAGCAGTGTATCTGTGGCAAAACCTGCTCTGCTCTCTTGGTGTCAGTGGCACCGCACAAAGGCGCTACAGCGGAGGCCACAAGCCGGCCTCAGATCTTTACTTTGTTATAAACGCTGCACTTGAATATACATATGGGACTGGCAAAATGGAAATCAAAGGAAATCAGTGAAACCTGCCGCTTCAGTGTACTAGGGCATGGCTGTGCTTGTGAATTATAAAGGTGTAAAGGCATCACATTTCACCTCAGAAATGGAGGTCAAGAAAGGCTCCTTATTGTGGCAACCTTTTGATGTTTGTCTCTATTCCAGTGGATGGCCAAGCTGTGGCCTGAGGGACCTTTTCCGAAAGTTGGAAGGCTTACGCTTATTGCTATATTAAGAATTAAATGTAACCTGAACTGCAGCGGTGTTTCCAGTAGGATTTTAATGGGGCTGTGTGAGTCAGTCTTGCTATTCTATCTCCCCAGCTCCGCACTCGACATGTTCATACAGATGCTGGCAACCCTCTGAGCAGTTTCTGGTCTTTTCTTGGCTCAGCTCAGCCATTTCCCCACCAGCCACTGACTGTGATGCCCATTAAAAGGTAACACCTGCTCTGCCTCTTTCATGCCTTGCTTTACCTGCTCAGAGGTGCCACAGTCCTGGGAGAAACACGATTTATATCATGTGCCCCTGGGCAATGTTCCTCTATGGGGGATGCTGCTCTGGGATCCAAGGAGAGCGTGGCATGCTCTGGTCGTTTCCCATCCAGCCTTCCAGCGGGGAAGAAGCCAAGCCCTGATCCAGGCAAGCTCTGCCTCCGCTGCAAAGTCCCTTTCTTCTCTGTGCAGGCCCAGGGAATCCATGCTCTGACCCTCTGGACACAAGGGGAACTGTACAGGAGGGAAACCAGGGCAAAGCGTCTGCTCTCAACCACTGAACATGCCCCAGGTCCCTCTGGAATAGTATGTTTGAACGTGTGTGTGTGTGTGTGTGTGTACAGTTCTCACACCTAAAATGCCATCTCCTGCTCCCTGGCTGTTAGTATCACAGCAAGGGTTTATGGACTCTGTACACACCACGCGACTATTTATCACTCTAAGCTACGTAGCCACATCTTTTCCAGCTTTACACACAAGTAATGAAAGTCTTCAATAGTGTGGAGCACTGCGTTTCACGGAGTTGCCGTGGCGTTGGTGCAGGGCCTGCAGTCCGTGTGGTCAGGGTTATGCACACACTGAAGGAGCTGAACTGGCCTGTGATAAGGCACAAAACCAAACAAATACTCAGTAATGGCTTTGCAAGTACAACAGAATAAAACTCCGCAGTTACTAAATGAGACATGAAAGTCAAAGTGCACATTACACCTGCGCTTATCAAGTGGCTGTCTTTTCTTTGGACAATTTTCTTCAGATCTTCCTGCAGAAAGATAACTTTGATGTTCAGGACAAGAGCAAGCGAGTATGAAGTAAAGTAGGATGCGAACTCGCAGCATGTCAGCTACGCTGTGATAACAAAACCAGTTATGAAAAAGACATAAGATCTCTTGCACTGGCTACAGCTGCCGTGCTGGAGATTGCCGTCGTGCTCACCCAGGGGTAACCCCTCCTGCTACAACGTAAAGCTGTTGCTAACGATGTCAAATATGATTAGATTTTTTGCTAGAAGTACACCCAGCGAATCAAATTTTTCAGTTACTTCTGGAAGACACTACTGACCCTGACAAAAGCAAGAGAAAATGATCGGCATCAATTGTTACGTGGCATGAGAAGCCAGATGCGCAGCTGGTACGGACCCACACAGTTCTGCCTGCAAGGACTTCAGGGGGGTGGAGCTAACTTATACGGTCAATCCTGAAGAATTTTACTGAACATGTAAATTGCTTATTTTATTATTGCTCTGTATATAAAATAGTAAAATTAATTGTCCGCGTTGCTCTACACAGTGATGCGTTAGTTGAGCTCTGACAGAAAGCCCTACTTGTCATCTATCTTAAGAAGCGAGTTGTGAGCCACAGCAACCAGCACGTCAACAATCCTTCATGATGTGTTACAGGCTTCTCCTTGTGCTGAGCCACGAGGGATTTAAGCTACTACGTATTTCCCCTTCCTCTCTGGCCCCTTAGCTTATTTCACCATAGGTTGAAACAATTTGTATTTACTTACAGGTCCTGGCAGTATTGGTTAAAGGCTGCAGTTGCCCAAAGGGAAAGCAAGTACACGAGCCTCACCGTTTGGCAGATTTACGCACAACACCAGTGTTAATTTTTTTCATAACGTGCAGAATACCCATTAATCATTTTTAGCAGTATCTAAACAGGAATATATTGCTCTGCCTTCAAGATTAAAATCCCAGCAACAGATAAGGGATTTGTCTCCTTTGCAGACCAACTTTTCCTTATTTAAAACTAATGTCACAAACTCAGTAGTTTATAGAAATGTTTACTTTGGAAATGCTCTTAGCCCAGTACGAGTCCTTCACTCTGAAAAGCTGTTCCTGACAGATAAGATATGAGCAATATTGAACCCTTGTTGCTTTTTTAATGTCACTAAGGAACAGTTTTGCTCTGTGTGAAGGTCTCTGAACCCACACAGAGGGATAGTGGGTCTCAGGCTTTTGCTATCTCCTCAGCAGGGAGATAGAGATTTCAGGCAAGTCGGAACATGGGCTCTTCTGTTTCCTGGACTCTTGTTTTTATCTCCTGACAATGGGGAATTATAGTAATTCATTATACTTATCATATCTCATGCCTCACTCTCTGACAAAGCAGCTGGACAGAAAGTAAGTTCAAACTATACTGAAGGAAGTAAAGACCATCCTTGAAATACTGCGTTATCTGCGTGCAGCAGGGAGGAGAGCTGCCTATTGACTGTGATTATTGTAGGTAAAATCCCGGTCAGATGAAAATCTGCTGAGAGAGGCTGGATTCCTCCTTCCCTGAAGGCAACTGAACACGTGCAATGGAGGTGACCTCCTGGAATGCCGGGCAGAGAGCAAGCCCCAGATCCAGCCAACATGAAGTCTGCGGCACAAGTGGAAGCCCCTGAGAAGCACACAGCCACGTCGAAGCGATATGGTGGCAGTAAGAGGGGAGTGTGCTCTAGTCTGCTCTAAACCAGGAAACATATATTAAATCAAGAGGGAGATGCAATATTAGTTTTATGTTAGCAAGTTGACAGCAATAAAAGCAGGTAATTACCTGTAATTGTCTTCACAGGTGATCGTAAAGTTTCGCTCCTCTAAAATGCTTTTTAACCTCTTTATGGAATGACCTGAGCAGGATTCACTGGAAAGAAAAGTCTTTTGTTACTTGTGTTCCTTGTGCGTACAAACAGCTCAGCTAAATTCCTCACTATGCCACTTTGCCTTATTTCAGGTAAGATCTTTTAAAAGCTTGTTTGCTAATGTGCCATAAAATGTTTGTGGAGTTTTGGATACTGTTGGGCCTCTGCTGGTAGAAACTATGTGATGTTCAACTGTCTATCTTGCACAAGAACTCTGTGCAGGAAGGTATCTGTGGGAATTAACTCAGTTCCATTCACAGTTCAATGTTCTCTAGAACTCCTCCAGAGCCGCTGGTGGTCTCCATCCACAGGAGCATGATATAAGGCTCATTAAAATCTGTGGAAGGACAAAGTGATCAAGTCCTCTGTGTGATGAGGAAGGGCTAACCATGAAAACCAGCAGCTAAGTCCCAGGTAGGACATGCAATAGGAAGCAGATAGAAAACACGGGAGGAAGCAGGATATGAGCATCTCCTACCTGTTTGACTCAGTCTGTGGCTGCTGCTTCTCTGTTTTGACAAGGGTCTGTTTCAACTGCTTTTCCGTTGGTAGGAGCCCTAACTTGTATATTTCTCTTCCATCCAGCTAATAGTTTAATGAAGCACGTAGCAATGTCATACCTTTGAGATCTTTGTCTCTATGCTTAATTTGCCTGAAATAGCCCAAGGGTCCCCAAAGCTATAGTGAGAGGATTGACAAATCTCAGCGACACAAACAGAGACACTGCAAAAGACTTGTCACCTCGGGATAAAAATTATCTCCTGGTTCAGGGTATGGGACACACATTAGGGCAAATCCAGTTCCTAACATACAGCATTAGTGGGAAGCAGAGCCAGCTCTTCCTTGTTCACAAGAATTACCAGGTGTTATCAGTGATTCAACATGATTCAATCAGAAGATAAAAGGAATACATATTGGAGCTGCCCTTTCTCTTTCCCCTTGGAAGCAAGTAGAATATAAAAAGGAAACTGCTGTGAATTTGGCACAGGAGAAGGATGTGTCAGGAAGGCTGGCGGGGCACCAGTTTGTTGAAGCTGTTGTGGAGAAACATGATGGCTTTTCTGATGTTGGGAAATCATGGGAGAACGGATCCCCTGATTTGGGGAGCATATTTGCAATGTTTGAGGGGGAACTTATGTACAGATTGCCCAATGTCCTTTTCTTCAGCAAACCTCTATGTTATGGGCCATAAGAATATGTCTGACACGCTGACCACAGGCTAGATGCATGCCTGCGAGCCGTCTCTGTGTGGCAAAGAGACACTTCTGGGTGTCAGGGCTAGGGGAGGCGTTGGAGCACTGGAGGTGGCACTGTGTCAGACAGAGAGGCTGTTTGAGCAAGGGTCTCTGCTGGTTCCACACTCATTCCTGAGTTGCACTGCATCATCACGGTCTCCTTCCCGACCCAGAACTCAGTGCTTGAAATGTGATAGGTTTGCAGAGGAATCTGATCAGGATGGAAAAGGTCACTCAGAAAGGCTGAGGCCTTCTATTCCTTTGGAAAAACATATTTTCCAGCTCTTCACCCTTGCACACGTAGCCTGCTCTGTGACTTCTGTGCTGCACCCATAATAAGGGCTTGTAGAGCTCAGTGGGGTTGGGAGGTGTTTAAAGGTCATGGGACCTCTTGAAGGCAAGGAAAATGTCATGATGTCTTAGCTATAACTGTTCAGCAGTACCTATGAAAAATACCAAAGAAAACAACAGTGAAAATGTTATTCTTTCCAGTAAAGTAAGCAGCTAGGAGAGTGAACGTAGAGCAGGTTTTGTGAGCAAGTTTAAGAGAGTGTCATTGTCAGACAGTCACTCATCAGAAATGAGCTGCACCCTCTGCCTTCGACACACCACTCATCGTTTCCTACCAGCGTGACTTACCTTTGAGGTCCCCCGATGTCATGCATAAGCCAAATGTGTACTGCAGAGACTTTATCTGGATTTAAGTTAAAGATCTCAATACTTCCAAAAATGCTGTAGGAATGGGACATTAAAAAGCAAAGCATCCTTAATTATCTAAGTAAGATGTACAAAGCATGTTCCCCAAATACTAGTGCTTATTAGTGCTGCTACTATTCTTAGTGAAAGAACGCTATCTTGCCAATGGATTCTCACCGAATATTTAATTACCTCGTAATTACCTCGTAAAAGATTTTCTCCCCATTCTTATTTCACTTTCACAAGAACTTTTGAAGCTGTCTGCAGACAAACAAGCTGAAGTTTTTGTGTATTTAGTGCCTTTTCTCCTGTTTGGTTTATTGGCTACTGGTTTGGTTTGGTTTGGTGCAAGGGAAATGAACGTGGTTTTCCTCCTGACCAGCATATTCTTCATCTTTCGATATTATTCAAGACTGCACTTCCAACCAGGTAACCCAAGGAAGCACAGTCTGGAGGGGGGAAAATCCATCCAGTCAGCTCCATCAACAATTAGAAACGTGTCATTCATGTATAGTGCATAAATAAACTGTAATAATAAAGTTACTTTGTGCAGCAAGAGCATACTGGATACCCAACCCACATACCCTCAGAAGGATTTCAATTACAGTCACAGTATAAGAGGAGTTAAGTGAATGTTAAGTGAATCATCTCTTCAACAGCCAATGGTTTAGACTTCTATATGAGTTTACCAAAATCCATTCTGCACTGGGACTCACTGGCAGAGACATGTTCACCAGAGTGCAGGCCCCACAGAATCATGGCTGGTAGCGTGCTGAGTAAAGTACCTGCTGCTTCTGAAAGCTCCAGCTTCTACTGATCCATTGAGCATCACTTGAACCACACCACATGCTGCTTCTGCAAACTGAACAAAACAAAGGGGCGTTACACTCCCACACTACATGCAGCGCCACGTCAGACTCGGGGCTAGTAGAAATTACTGTAACTTCTTTGGTGTCATCAGAACTGACTTATACAAGTAGAGGATTTGGCCAATATCTTAACAGTGCAAAAAAAAAAAAGCCTCTAAAGGCTGTGGCAAAACTGTCATAAAGCTGCATTAGCCAGCTATAAGCTGGCAGTCTGAGGTTGCACGGGAGCGGTATAGCAACTCTGCTGTCACTGCTGTTTTCACTTTTCACAGGGGGATGCAAATTCCCAGAGCCCCAGCAGCTGCAGCTCTCTGATGGGGCTCTTCCCTCCCTCAGTATCTTGGAATAACTCTCAGACTGCTTTAACTCAGGTGGGGAGGACGAGCCGGAACAGAGGTACGCCAAGTTAAGGACACGCAAACCATCATGTATTTGTTACCTTGTGACTCACCCTCTGTGTTCTTTTGTGGCTTGGGATTTTTCTCCTCAATGGTTTTAGTAAAACTCATCACTGAGTTTTCTTTGATTTGATTTTTAAATTACTGGACCATGTAACCACTGCTCTTTTATTCTTTAAAACTCACGTCCAAATATTTAAAGACTGCTAAGGTTACAACATAAAGTACCCACTCTAGTTGTATAATCCATTGGTAAGGCAAAGAATTTCTGAAAAGCTTACCACAAGTGACGGTACTTAACAGATCTTCCAAGTCCTCTTACATCTAAAAATGTGGCTCAAACTCAGCTCTCGAGAGCTGTGAGGTTGCAGGACAGTTTCATTATGTGCAACTTTCTAATGCAATAAACAAGGGTTTTAGTAGATTTTAAATTTATCAGGACTAGAGAGCCTGCAGTTGAGCCACCCTGACCCTATATGGTGGTTGATTCCTCCCAGTCTCTGGAACTGAGGGGATTAATAAAAACATCAAAACTGTTTTGAGCTTGGAAAACTTATGTACACTATTATACCCACAAACCAATTTTTTTTGTTACAGCGAGTAGACTTTTTCTTACGTACACGAGGGCTGAAGCATAAAGGAATGCTTGTTTTCCACCTGGGCAGTCATCTACTAATACTCATATCAAGGGTGAAGTCTTGAGAGACACATAAAATTAAACTGATACAGGAGAGCAGGTTTTTTTCTGGCATTTTTTTTTCTGTAAAGTGCTGATTCAACAAAGGCAGGCTAACTGCTTAACTCAGACTAGCAGGGTCTCTTTCATGTGATGGGAGTTGGCACGTCCGTATGGGTGGGCGCATCGTAGGAACCTTGCCAGATACCACTGTGGGAGGATGTGCTCTTCAGGGTTATGCCGGGAAGGTGCGAGGGGTTTCTCAGCTGCTTGGAAAAATTTCTGTGCCAATTTAGGCACTGCTCTCAACATTCACATGCTGAAATGTATTTTATTTTAGCAATTTCAGTCCTGTGATTTAATTAAGGTGGTGATTATTATTACTATAAATACCATCTGCAAAACTCCAGCTGCCTGCTAAGTGTTGTTCTAGACACTGGCACAGAGTCTCTGTCCACAAGTAAGAACGCCCAAACTACAATGACATTAAATATTGTACAAGTACAAATTTCCAAACCTACGATTTTTAGCACCTAAGGTAAGGCTCATGTGAACTTTTGCTGTTCTGTGTTTTAAGTCCAATCAGCAAACTCACATTTTGGCAGTGTCAGGCACTTAGTGCCTTTCAACATTCTCGGATTCGGGGAGATTTATTCTAGATCTTACCATCTTGGATGCCATTTTCCAGAATACAGAGCTAGGGTTGCTCTCACATTCACTTCGTTTTGGACAAGATTCGTAGTTGATTCCTGAGAAGAAATACATTTATAGAATAGCTAAGGTTACAGTGAATATTGTTGCAATGTTAATATAGCTTTCAGAGCTGATTAATGATGGCAAAAATATTTGTCCCCTGCCAAAGCAAGGAAAGGAAAGGGCTCTAAGAGGAAAACAAATCTGCATGTGTTCAAAGGTCTTCCTGTTCGCTGACACACGTTTCAGGGAGGCAGCTGCAGGCCCTGTATGCAAATAATTCTCAGAAAACTGAGAAGGGAAAACATGCAACTCTAAATGTGAGAAACAGGTTGGCTCTTGACAGCGCTGTCTGATTGCATCGAAAAATTAGACTTTGCCCAACATTTTCAGTAATTCCAGCCCATTTTTGAGGTTGCTAGCTTTAAGCACCAAGCCAGGAGTCCCGTGGCCATCAATAACCCCAGGGGACCTACATACTGCCCCCGTCACTTTGACTGGCCTATGGCCAGGACCTTCTTGAGTGGCATTCTTATTTTGCAGTTTGTCCCACAAAAGTTACAGGAAGGAACAAAGTAATCTTGATAGAGAGGGCTAGGTATGACCATTAGTCCAAGAAGCAATCTGTTGTTTTAATAGCAGCCAAAAAGTTGTGTTTTTTTACTTTACCTGAGAAATAAGTATTATTTTCACTATTCCATAACATGGGACAGAAATACGGTTAAGGTTTTAAACTTAAAGAAAAGAATATGTGAAAAGGACTATGTTTAGGTCTAGATACACAAAAGAAAAGAATAAACTGGAATTCCAGTGTTCTGATTTGTTTTGCAAAACATAGGACTTATTACCTGGGGCAGAGGGGTCTCCACACCATGAAACCCTATCAGCCATATAACCCAACAAGGTGTCCTCCAAGGTAAGGAAATTTTGATTGGATTTTGTGTAACGATGAGCGAGGTCATTTGTCTTGCTCCAAAACAGTGACTGTGAAACAAGGTACAATGTCTAATAAGTGATACTTATACTAGAGCTGGTCAGCATATTTTCTTGGAGAAAAGCAAAATTTTTTCATGATAACGAGGGACTTTTAGTTTTTATTGAAATGCTGCAAGTTCACATTAGTGGGTCAGCTCTTATTTCTGCAGTCCACACTCCCATCTCCAAATTCTTTTTGGGTGCTTATTTTTTGCGGAAATGGATGTCTTCAGCCTGTAGAGCATTTTGAAAGAAAGGTTGTGACTAGTACTCATAGGATGTATACCTAATTTGTTTTGTGCTTTGAGCTGCACGTGGAAGAGCAGGTTTTTGGAAGCACTGTCCCTCTAACAGCATGGCAGCATGCTCGTTACAGAGCGCCGTATGCTCAGGGACCAGGGACATCTCCGTCACTTCAGCACAACCCTGGTGCTCAGGTTTGAGGCAAACCTTACACAGGGACGATTTCCAGCGACAGAGAATGGACAGGGCCAGTGACATCCAAAGGTGATAACACTTTTACAGTAAGCGCAAGAGCAAAATATCGTCCTTGTCGACCTACAGAGGCTCACAGTCACTATGGACAAGATCCATCACTCAGAGCCCTGCACAGACACCTTGTCCCACAACAATCCTCCTTACGCAGCCCACCACGCATTGTACCGTTACCTTGTTACAGGGTATAGGGTGACTCGCTAACTCCAGTAAAGGCTGATAATCTTCTGACGTAATGTTACAGGGATTCTTGTAAATGAACGCATGTTTTAATGACTCCCATATTTTTAGGCAATCTTTATCTCTGTCGAAAGATTAAAACATATTTAGTTAGTATTTATGAGTACTTATGACTGTGAAAGGATCTCCTTCTGTTATGGTAAACCACTATGGATCTGATTTTAAGAGAGTTCTGACTATGCTCAGGCACTGAAAGACATTATCCGTTACAAAATGCAGGGTGTCTTCAGCAAATCAAATATAAACTGGGGAATAAGCAGTTCTAAAACATTTTGCTCTCTTCCTCCTGCATTTTAAATTACTGATAATTGCAATATCTGAATGCCTTATATGTTTTTCTCCCTTAAAAAAAGCTGTGCTGATATCACATAACCAGAAAATCAAATTTCTTGCTTTCTTGATTTCAAATTTCTTGATTCATACCAAATCATGAGAAGCAAATGTGGCAGCATATAACTTGCACATTTTAAAAATATAGCTGAAGGATACCACCACCTCAGGTACAGTGAGCCAAAAATACGCCCATGTGTCTCCCTGCAGAGCATTCAACCCTATAGAAATAATATCTATAATCTAAAACAAAAGCAGAGGTCTGGCAGTTTTGGACCTTCTATTACTTTTACTTATGCACTAATTTGCAGCTATTGGCTTTGCTGGAGCCACAGCTGATTTGCACACATATAACCGAGATCCAAATCAGGTGCTTGGTTTCTTCAGTCTCCTGGTCCTCCACCGTGTTACAGGTTCTGGCCCTTTTGCTTTCACTGCTGTGAGTCAGAAGAATTCCACTAAATTTACAAAGGGGGGAACTGCTCCACGCCACGACCCAACCCTATCGCCTCAGCCTATGCTTGTTTCTTAAGATGCTGCTTCATCAGCCGAGGAGATGAAGCACCTCTCTGCTGCCAGAAGCAGGGCTCCTTTCCCGCTACCAAGAGGAAATCTGTTGCACAGTGCGGGCAAGCAATCGTATCTCTCTCCTGAAGCAGTGCCATGCTCCCTTCCAGAAGCTGCAGCATATGATAAGGCTTGGGACGGCTCAGGACATTTGCTTTCTTGTCCTTGAGGTAATGAATTAAAACTGCATTAAGATAATTCATAATTACTGCCTGTCTAGTATGTGTCTTCAAGGCTGTCCCCCATGGGTGCACTTCCCTTCCTCTTCACACTCCTGTAGTTTCAAGCCCATGTGGAAAACCTGCCCCTCTCATTACAGCAGTGACGGTAATTTTGCATCCTTCTCTTCCCTGTTTTTATGTAAATCTAAGTCGCTGACTGCATCATCCTCCTGTCCGCATGTCTGAATGGAGCTATTCTGACTGTCTTTGACTCATCCATTCTTTCTTCACTGTTTGCAGTCATGTCCCAGTGTGTTCCCACTAAAAGCCCTTTGAAGAATGGACTTTGTCTTGTCTGAAGAAACAAATGCCTTCAAAGCACTATAAAAATAGCACTGATCAATTAGTATTGTGACAGACACACAGCTGCAGGCTTTGTTACCAGTTGGTACATGGTTAACATGAAGGATGTGGAATTTGATTAGTCTTAAAATAGTCCTAAAGTGATTAAGAAAATGATAGTAAATCATTGAAGATTTCCAAACATTTTCAAGTTAACCTTCCCTACAGTTGTGTGATCTCATTCCTACTACTGAACTTGATCATGATTTCTGCTGAGTGCCCATTTGAGCATCAGAGGGGCAAACTGTAACGCAGACAGTTGACCTGTTTGTGTTACACGGGCCATGTCTAAACTCCGGGACCCAGAACCACTTGTCAGCTCCTGGCCATTTCCTCGCTGTCTGGACACTCCTCAGCCTTACAGATAATAAACATCACACAAAGAGAAGGCCAAACTCTTGTCTATCTGTACCCAGAAGAAAGTGAGAGCACCTGGCAGCACTACGTACCAGAGGGAATGCCTCGATCAGACACACTACAGGGGCTTGGGCCAGCATCATATTGGGAAGGACCAGGCAATCCACGGCAGGATGTCCCTGGGCTTCCTTCCCATCTGCCTTTATTTATGTAGAAACAAATCTAACTTAGCATTATATGTGATATTGGTTATTGGGAGGTCATACCACCAAGGTGGTTACTACAGCAGGTCTCCATGCCCCAGCTTCCTCCAGTCCTCCCCTGTGAAGGGTCTATGGTGGAGATGTCCTCACCTCTCATTCTTGGGGCAGCCAAGTGCATTACACTGCAGAACTCTATTTGGATGCAGATATCCCGCAGCCTGACCTTGCTGGTTTAAAACCAGCTCGGGTGTTGCCACTGTACGGTGCTGTCTGAAATGCAGACAGAGCCTGGGGACAGGGGCAAGACAGGTCAGGCTGGAGGGTCTCCAGCTGTATGGCCAACCGGGGCAGTTCTGGCCACATGCCGAATTTCATTCCTTACCATGCCAGGCTGTTACAGGGGCAGGCGCAGCTGTGTTAGGGACCACACCTCTTGTTTATATGAACACATTTACCTCCAGGTAAGTAAAAACTAATAACAATGATGATTTTTTTACTGGGCAATTGCCGTTTATCCAGAGGTCTAAATGCACTTTCAGTTACAGTCACTGTAGAAATAAGAAGCCAAACTGCAGATGCTCTAGGGAGCACAGTCGTTGCTTTGCTGTTGCACTGTCATGTCAGGGGGTATTCACTTATTTTACTTAGCAGAATTTAACTTGGGTGTATTAAATTTTCTCCTGGAGGAGCTTCTCTCTGGCTGCAAACTGTGTAAGTAACCCACAGAGACCATCCTCGCAACTTCGGTACTTTATTTAGGGGATGGGAAGTTGTAAATACATCTCACTGCGACATAGGATTACAACATGAGCACACTGAATCATGCAAGAGAGAGGGCTCCCACTCTGTAAGGGGTGACATTACAGAAATAAGCAGCTGTCCCCATTGCTTTGGGCACTCAACGGTATCATAAAGAGAATTTGTAGGGCTCGGCTGTAAGCACAGGTACATCTCAAAGACGTTTATATGGCTCACAGTTTCTAACCTGACAAATGATTTGTCCTCCTAGAAGGACTCTTTTTTTTTTTTTTTTTATTTTTTAAGCTACTCCTGAAATCTGTAATATATAACAGTGTTAACACCCACAGGTTACCTGGTCATTTATCCTTTCATATTGGAAAATGTTTAAATTTGCTCTCAGAAGACAAAACGTTTTTCAAGGAATCATAAGAAGACCTCAGTTTTTATTCCCAAAGCAGAGATAAGTGATAGATACAGTACAAAGCATTTCTGCTGCTGGATTCAAGTCATGGCCACGAGAAGCACGAAGCAACAACCATCCAGGTGATTCATGATCCTGCCGAGAGAGCTTGCTGAGTCATGAATTCAAAGCATTTCAAGACACCAAGCTCAGCACTTGATGATGTGCATGGATGTCACTGCTATTTGAGAGAAGAATCTTTATCCACAGTCCTGTAAGAGCTGCACAGAACTACAGGTTTAATGTGATAGAAGTGGTAAGTCTTAGCCTTCGAATGGGGGAAGCTCTTCTACAGCTGGCAATCGGTGTGGTACTTTCAGTTGTACCACACGGAAGAATCATCAGGCAGGAAGATGGGCTTTGATAGAAACTAGGCAATTTCAGCATTGTTTTAGAAATCGTAACACAGATCTTCAATGTAAAAAAATACATATAAAAGCTAAACAATATTTCATTTTCACTATCCTCACCTATCAACATGTATATTTTTACAACTGAAGAAAAACAATTAATTGATTTGCCATTGGAAAGCTATTTCTCTGATATGAAATACAGGTTTTTCCCTCACATCTCAAAGAGATTACCTGTCACATAGAACTGTGAGTTTGGTTGATATATGAAAAAACAAGCAGTGAGAAAACTTCAGGACTTGTTAATCCCAGCTCCAGGAAGGTCTGCCGCTCTTTCCAGCCTCACTGTTGAGGTAGACACTATTAATAAAATTTCACCTGTCCGTTTTTCCAGCACAGCAAGAAAGTGTGTGTTTGGTGTGCAGCATTTAACTCATACTGAGCTGAAGTAATGGCAGAGACCTGCTATAGCTCTGGGCCTCCTGAATATAACTTGGTATGTTAAAAATTCCAGCAAGAACAGTTTCAGGTTGAAACAAGCACACATGCCTTGCCAAAAAATGCCCGAGAAACAAACTGTCCTCTTAAGGCTGCTCCAAATTTCTCATTGGGAAGTTCTCAGTCACAGAATGGGCTTATTTTGTTTTCTTTGCTCTTTTACAGAAAGGAGGAAGAGAAAGAGATCCCCAGTCTATCAGTTAATTAAATTTATCTAATTCAGATACAGAAGTCACAGAATCACAGAATGGTAGGGGTTGGAAGGGTCCTCTGGAGATCATCTAGTCCAACCCCCCCCCGGTAACGCAGGTTCACCTACAGCAGGTTGGACAGGATCGTGTGCAGGTGGGTTTTTAAGAAGGAGATTCCACAACCCCCCTGGGCAGCCTGTTCCAGTGCTCTGTTACCCTCAAAGTAAAGACGTTTTTCCTTATGTTGAGATGGAATTTCCTGTACTCCAGTTTGTGCCCATTGCCCCTTGTTCTGTTGCTGGGCACCACTGAAAAGAGTCTGGCCCCATTCTCTTGACACCCGCCCTTTAGATATTTATAAGCATTGATGAGATCCCCACTCAGCCTTCTCCAGGCTAAACAGACCCAGGTCTCTCAAACCCTTTTTTTTTTAATGAATAGAGTTTGGAAAATGCTGTTAGATGTGAAATAACAACTAACAGACTAGAAGGAACACTGTGAAAGCTGCTGTAAGCACAGGAACTGAACCTGCCACCATTTCTCTGGAAAGCAAGGCTTGCAGAACTTGCCTTATGACCTTCTGGAGACAGAGAATGTATCCTGCATACAGTGTAGCATCAAATAAGGGCTGGGATGCAAACAACCATTAAAACTACGTTTCCTAATTAAATCCGAATGTTATATACACCACAAAGCATACCCTGCTTTGTCCTTACATTTGGGTTGAAGTTGCATTTGCCAATGATTTTGAGTATTTCTAGCCATTTACCTTTTTTATGAATATCACATTAATCCATCAAACGGAAGCCGGGGCCAAGAATATTTCCATTAGCAGCTATCCCAGCAGCCAAATTTTAATGTGCATATTAGAAAAACGGACAGCTTCTGCATCATTATCTCTTGCCTATCAGTACACTGGTCTGGCTAACCTTGAAAGAGTATCCTTTCACTCAAAGGAATGGGATGGCATTGAGCTACCTGGGAAATCACTACTAATATAGATGTTTCTTTTCTTTACTTTGTAATTTATTTTTTTTTTCTTTAACTGGACATGACAGAGCAAATTCATCCTCAATTGAAATTGATTTAATTGGTGTAATATCAAGGATAAGCTTCATCCCTGATGATTTCAGTTATACCATGAACAATGTCTTGCTTTCAGTTCATCACGCGGGATGCTAAAAACATCTTAAGAAGGGCAGCATTTCCTTGGGCTGTGGTGCCTCTAGTTTTTTACTCAGAAATTTGAGAGGTGCTTCAAGTATGGCACCCATTTTAACTTTGCAAGCAAAAAGGGATTCCAGGCTTTGTTCTGGAGAGCTCAGTCAACTCTGCCTATCCTGTTCAAATCACCCTACCAGGCAGAGACGCTTCCCTGCTGAGACATGGTCTCCCCTGCAGTCAATACTGGCTTTTCCAAGGTCTCAAGTTTTCTTTCTAAAACATGAGAATGCCACACTGAGATTTCAATTGTGGCTCTGCAGTGGAGCTCTAAAGTTAGAGCTGGAAACAGTCCTCAGAGCCCTCTATGTAACTGGCCTTTGCAGGGATCCGACCTCACCAGCAGTTGCAATTTATGTAAGAAAATCCTTCACATTTGCTACCACCGTTAGCCAAAACAGTAATGCAGGTATGCACCTATGCACTCAGAAATCTGGCTCTTTAAAAAGTCAGTGAGAAGTTCGTGGTTATAACAAGGCTCCTTAAAGACATAAGGCCAGTTCAGACTCTGCTGGGAGTCTAAGGCATCCTCTTCACCTGTAAAGGACCCGAGTCTCAGAAGGAGGATGAATATCAAAGGATCTAAATAGCATCATAATGTTTCTGCATCTAACAGACCCATCTTTGCCTGGGTACCAGTTTATCCGCCTCTTTTAGGTAAACTCTGACGGCTGTAAACATCAGTGCAATTTACACATCCATATTCAATCTGTTTTTTCATGTGAGCTTATGAGTAGCCATGCCTTTACGTTGTGAAAAAACTATGCAATGAACAATAACCTTTATGCCTGTGCTGAGGGGAAGCCCTCTGCAACCTTGATTCCTTTTGCTGCCTTTTCACCCTAAATATTGCTGGGTTTCCTTCTGCTGCCCCTTCCCTCCTTCCAGCCTGGCCGTGTCTCACGGCTGCTTTGGAGCCGTTTTTCTGGAGCCGCTGCCAAGCCCAGCCCAGGCAGCTGGAGTTGGACTTGTCTGCAGTCAACGTGAGCAGTGGGTGGGAGGAGAGGAACCCAAGGAGAACACTGCCATCACGCGGGAGAAGGGACTTCTCAGGAGCAGCAGCTGAGGTCAACCCCAAAGGCGTGCGGTTCTTCATGCCGGCTGATGGCCCGACCCATCTCCAGACCACTGAGTCAGAAAATGGGTACGTGCAGCTTCGGTCCTGTTATTTCAAGCACCTAAAACCTCCCGTCAGGTATCTTTGTGATAAAAATCACAGCAATGTGAATTAAGAGAGGTCAGCCAATGTACTGTCATTGATGGGGATTTGAAGAGGCTACTGTCTGCTGCTTTTAGCATTAGGATAATAGAGAGGGAAAAAATTACCAAGTGAAAGGATGAAGGAAAAAAAATCACGGGAGAGCTGTCAATCTCAACTTCTTCAGTGAGCACTAGGCTCGCACTACCCACTTAGTTTAATTATTGCAAAGCGTCTGCCACCATAACATTTATGGTGACTGACTCTTTTTCAATACGAGAATGGCATACTTGATTTTTTTGGAAGCTTGCTTTTGTAAGTACTGCTCTCTGTTAATTAAATAGTTCAAAAGCCAGTAAGGAAAGCATTGCAGGAACTGATAGAGACAGAGATCTCTTCCTCAGAGAAAGATGACTTCTGGAAAGGTTGCCTGTAGCAATTAAATTCCCGGCGGCAGAGGTGAGGAGTCTGGAGGTCTGGAAAAAGAGGAACAAGGTGAGGTTTCCCCTGGGTGCAGTTCAGGGCTGTGTATGTTCGTGTACGAGGAATGACCTGGAACAAATGATAACTCTTTGTCACACCGGTCCTTCACCTTTTTCAGGAATGAGAGGGCTGTGAGGGCAGCTGAACTTGTGGCTTTGGTTTATAGCTCCTGGAGTATTTTATGTGAGTTTTGAATCGGTGCTCCAGGAAAACACTAAGCCTTATCACCCTTGCGGGAAGGGTTGAGCCAAGAGGTGGCAGCTATAAACCAGCGAAGAGGTCATCTACATAAGCAGATTTTTTTGCTGGGTGGATTTCAGCTTTCCCGGTTGAAAACCCAAGCTGCTGAAGCAGATGGTGTTTTCAGCGACGTTCTGTAAGTGGGACGCAACCTCTTGAAGGGCAGCAGTCTCACCTGGGCTGCATTTGGACAGAGGGTCACAGTTGCTCTACAGTTTGAGCTTCCAAGTGAGAGCCATGTCTTCAACAGATATAGAGGGAACAAATTTAAGTTGGCATTTTACCGCTTGATTAGAAATTGTATTTTCAGTATTGCTTTATTTTTAATATTAAACTTGGAAAAACACTTCCAGAAGAATGCCCTAAATAAGAGTATGTTATTGCAGGGAAACACTCAATGGCTTCATGCAGATGCAGCTTTTTTTTTCCCAGTAACATGAATTTTCAGTACATTATAGAACTAAAACTGCTGGGATGTAGCATAAATGCAGTAAGTCAGGAGAAGTCCCTGCTTCAAGGGTGGCAGGTGTCAGCAGGACAAGGGAACAGACGGGAGATTTAGTACGACTGTGAGCGAGCTCCTTGCTAATACCTTATTTTGGTGTCATCTCCTGGGCAGATAGACTGCATCTGTTTTTACCCTTGGACACTTGAGGGAGATTTTCATTACACCCTAGAGGGAAAAAGGATCTATTCCTCCTATGCCTGTGGATAAGTGAAGTGATATTTTCCCATGGTGCTCTGGGATGTTAAACATTTCTCAAGTTTTCACCATACCTCAGCAATGACAGCTGAGCGATGCCACCAGCGAGCCACCTCCGAGTCCTGACATCTCTACAGATGTTACACAAGAACTGAAGCAGGGAGAGATGGGAGGGAACAGGATTCTCCCTTTCAGCAACAACAAGCTCTTAGATTGGCTCCTCCAAACATTTAATAACTTCAGTCCTAGGGTGGTACTATAATTTTGACAGCCACCAGCCATGGTTCGGTATAGCCAATTCTATAAAATCAATAAACAAGAGAGAAGTCAAAGAACAGGCAGCTAACTGACCGAGCATGACTACATAGCTGCATAAAGTTGCATTGAACAGTATTTCATCAACAAATACTTCCAATTAACGTGTAAAAGGCCAGTACAGACAGAATGATATTCTGTCTGGTATCTGGGATTAAAACGAAAGGAGGCTTTCACTGCAAGGAGATTTTACTGTATGATGGTGGGGTAATCGTGATGCAGTATGCGTAGGCTAACACAAATGTGAAAAATTATTTGAAACCCCAGATAATCTTGCAGTAAGAACCATTAAATATCTAACTGCTGTTAAATAAATGTAAGAAGTTTGAGTATATGAGAAATATATAGTAATTTAAGAACAATTTTTATGTGATTATAACTCAATATAGACAACAGACAGACAAGTTGACATATGGCTGCCAAAGAGTGAGCTAAATTCCCATCTCAACAGCATTTCTGTACCTCCGAAGTACATTGATGTTGGCCATGGAGAAAAGATAATGCATCTTCTGACATCTCCCCCTTGAATTTGCAGACATTCTCAGACTTTGGGTTGCCGTTGTCAGGGAAGTTACAGCCTGGGAGGGTAAATTTTCTGCACAGAACTGAGTATGAGCTTTGCACAGAACTGGATGGCCTTTCACAGTCTAGCATTGATGTTTATACTCCAGAAGAGCAGAAATAAATGCATTGGTGATTAATTATCTCAAGAACAAATAAATGATAGCTACCCACTGCCACATGAACTTACCTCTTGCTAAAGAGAATATTATTTCTTTCTAATTAACTGCCTCTAGAAAGAGGTGACAATAAAACCCAAATGGAGCCCTATCTTACAGCCCAGAATAGTTATGGAAACCTGCCTTAAACAGCATGAGGACTCATTTGAAGGACCAACTATAGAACCAGTAGCCCTGCCTCTACATCCTAAAGTGCTAGTAAGTATTTGTGACTACTAAGTGTTATATTTCAGTTCCTTGTTAATGCTCAGTACTACATATTTCAGTGGAAGTGTACCTCTGAGTAAGACTCAAACAATTATTAATGTTTATAATGATTCTATCTTAGTTAACAAGAAATTACAAGAATGGTCAAAGTTACTCATATACAAGTTAGGTAGGGAGAAACAATTGTGAAAGGAGATCTTGTTGTAAATATTGAAGGACAGAAGAAATGGAAACCAGAACTATGCATGTTTCCTATATCAAAGGCTAACAGAAAAGCTATTAAAGTCAACGCATTGGCACATGAAATAGGGAGAGAAATACTAAAAGTGTACACTGAAGCATTGTAACAAATGTTTTGACTTGGGCATTTTAATAAACAGTGTGCGCTTATTAAAATGTCCAAAGTGATACAGCACCTATCTTAACACCAAGAGACAAACCAAAAGTAGGAACAGCTACCAACACCATTGCCACTACAGATAAGCCAAGAAGTTTCTGCATCACCATTTGTCCTAGTTACCCAGTTACCTAGTTACCCAATGGACCTCTTGCAAGTATACAAGCATTTTCTAGGAAATGGAAGAATAGGAAGACACCTCTGGAGTTCATCTAGTCCAGCCGCTGGCTCAGAGCATGTTGCTCAGGGCCACATCCAGTCGGCTTTTGTATATCTCCAAGGATGGAGCGACCACAACCTCTCCAGGCAACCTGTTCCATTCTTTGATCACCCTCATATTAAAAAAAGGTGGGTTTTTCTTATGTTTAAATGGAATTTCCTGTATTTAAATCAGTGCCCATTGCCTCTTGTCCTGCAACTGGATACCACTGAGAAAAGCTGTTCTTTACTCCCCAAAAAAGTTATTTATATACACTGATAAGATCCCCCTGAGCCTTCTCTTCTCCAGGCTGGACAGTCTCAGCTCTCCCAGCCTCTCCCTGGATGTCAGACACTTCAATCACCTTTGTGGCCCTTCACTGGATGTGTTCCAAGTATGCCCATGACTCCCTTGTACTGGGGGGCCCAGAACTGGACCCAGCACTCCAAATGTGTCTCACCAGTGTTGAGTAGAGAGGAAGGATCACCTCCCTCCACCTGCTGCCAACACTCCTCCTTGTGCAGCCCAAGATACCGTTGGCCTTTGCCACAAGGGCACATTGGTGGCTCATATTCAGTTTCTCCACCTGGCCCCCATGACTCTTTACACAGATAGATATTGCAAATAAAGCCATTTCTTTGCTCTGGAATCCTAAGGGATGGTGTAACAATTCCATTAGAACTCCATTATGATTTGGTAGTACCACCATACTCTTCAGAAGACTGTGATTCAGTAGACGTTTCTCTTATGTGAGGCATTTTTTCCTCACGAAAACACAAATCTCTGATAAGTTTCAGTATAACGTCAGGGTTATATAAAATAAAGCTAAGGGTTTTGTGACACTGAATCAAATCATGGCTGTTGTTTAGTGCTATGCTTGGTGTGAAAGTGTTAATAATCAGTGAACAAATACAAGGAAATTAAATTAAAAATGCCTAGCAAAGCATGAAGGCAAAATGCAAAACTAAGCATACAACAACAAACCCCAGACTTCTTTCTGGAAGAAATTATGCTGCCCATGCAATAGTATCTCACACAAAATCACGTTCCATATATTCTTTTGGACAAGACAAATCTCCATCTCCACAGGCTGCAAAGGAGTGGAAAGACAAAATGGAAAGACAAAATGCATTCATGATCACGAAGTCAGCGGACAAAGCTCTCTTGAACATGCACCAACTTTTACTAAATTTAATGGAACTACAGACTGTTAAAATTTGTTATAACAGGAATTTGCCACTAAATATAAAACCAAAACTAGTTGGTGCAATTGAATTTAAGGGGGAAATCTATGTTGCAAATCCACACAACACTGCATGAAAAATTTATTGAAGGTCAACGTTTTGCATCTTCATCACTGGGTTTTTGCTCTGCGTAGTCAGACACGGGACCATTGCTGGGCCTGGAGAGTCACACACGTTACTGAAGTGGCTCCCTGTCTGCGCTCTTGGTGCTCTCTCACTGCAGACGTGAGTCAGAAAGTAAGCTGGCTTGACTTCAGCCATTTTTAAAGAGTAGGTCCTTGCAAACTTGGCTTAGCTTGGGTGAATTAGAGACCAAGAAGTGACTGCGGATCTGAGGGGGGAGTAGTCATTATTTGGGAATGAAAAATCTCTTGAGCTGCAAATGTAAGATGATTGGGGGAAAAAAAAAAAAGCAATGTTTGTGTTTTGGGGATCAGTAACTATGACTTTTTAGACACTGTGTCTTTTCCCCGCCTGCCCCAGGTCACAAAGTGCTGATCGTATCTGACCTCAGCCTGCCAATTCAAACATGGTGAAGAGGAAAACTAAACCCATCAACTTAGCATCAACCAGTTTCATGCTACATCTGTTACTACCTGTTCTCCCCCAGCAGGCACCAAGGTGCAAAACCATCATAAACATCATCCTCCGAGCGATGGGTAAGTTATGGGGTCGCCACAGCTGGTCTTGACCAGCGTTGCTTTTCTGAAAGAGCTGGCACTGACCTGGCCCTGCACAACCTGCTGAGCCTGTGGCTCTGAGCACCCCGTCCCACTGCCCTCCTCTGATTATACCAGGGATAAACTCTCCTAAACTTAAATTTGCATGGCATGGGACCTGGAGTATGAGAATTGCGTGTGTTTCGTTAGCCACGAGAGGGAGTCCGTATTCTTGGGAAAGAGGAGACGAAGTAATTTGAGGTCAAATCCTTCCTTCAGCCCAAAGTGCCTTTGGCCTTTATTCAGACAAAACTACAATACATACCAATGGCCATGGTTGATGAGTATGGGATTTTTGCAAGACTAGTGAAAGTAGAGCTTGCAGCTTTTGGGGGAGGGTGGGAGGAAAAAAAAAAAAAAAAAAACTATTGAGCTGTGACAAGCTGTTGCTTTAGCTCTGTCTTCTGGCAGCAGCCAGTATTTTCCAGGGAAGCAAAAATGAAATACTACTCTAATGTGTGTATCTAGTGATGTGTGCAGGGAATGAAACCCCTAAAGCCTGATGCTACGCCACCCACATTTTTTCCTAAAAACGGGGCTAATATTGAAAACACATTATTTGAAGCGTTTGGTGTTCCCCGCTTGTTTCTCCTCAACTTTGGCACGATGATAGCTCTATGCAGGAAGACTAACTGAGGAAACAATATGTGTACAAATGATAAGAGTCATCCAGCCAGCAGCAGAAATAAAACCACAGATTGTATTGCACACAGGCAGCTAAACAGAATTATTACCAGCAGCTGCTGTGTACGGCACCTGAGAATTGTTCTTTAGCGAGCAAGTTCCATATAGCGCCTGAACGTTTTGATGTTTTTGGAGAATAAGCGAACCAACAGCATAAAATCAGTTTGCATGAGGTGCTTGCAAAACTCCACTGCAGACAGCAAAAGTCTCTCTCCAGTGGCCTGATGGGGCTTGGGTTCAGCCCACAGTTCGTGTCGGGAGAGACGGGAGTGTGACCAGAGTGTGCTGGCTGTGTACGGGCTCCAGGAAGATGGGGGAGGGCACACGGAGGTATCCTCTCGGGCTGAAGCAGCCGTGATGGTGAAGGTGTACATCAGCACGTCCGCGGCCTTCCCACATGATTTATAGCAGGCAGTTGCCAGAGCAGAGCTAAATGGGGGCTACAGACTTATGGCCCCTCTTAAATCCATCTGTGATATCTGGAAATTATTATAAAGTCCATATTCATACGTCAACAATCACCCTTTTCCCCAAATCCCGCCAGCTATTCCAATTTGAATTATGGCACTCCAAAATGTAGTAAATAGTCAGACTCACTGACTCCTGCAGTGAATAGATTGCTGTTTTCAAGAAAAAAAAAAAAAAAAGAAAATACTGTCAAAGATGGAATTTAGTCGCTCTAACATAATAAAGTAAAAATTTGAGGAAATGTCCATGAGTTTACTAAAAGCAGAGCTTTTTAAACAAATGCGCAAGATTAAAAGGGCAAGAACAGACTACGGACAAATTTATGAGGATATGAGAAGATTTCTAACCAAGGCAGCAAGGTTCCCGTTGTGGGAGCAGTGGCAACAAAAGTCCTAGCCAAGTATAGGACACGGCTTGCTCAGCCCATAAGCCTGCCCGAGTTTCTGCAGTTCCCCGTTCCTACTCCTTTTCTTTGATTACATGCACCAAAGATCTCACGCGATGCAAGAGCCAAGACCTACACTAATGATGAAAGAGCACGGGATGAAAGATACGGGGCTCTCTGATGTGTCCTAAATGCACCCGCTTCATTATCAGAAAGCGCCAGCGGCAGAAGCGGGTGGTTACATGACAAACCCCACCGAGCTCAGCAGCATCAGAAATGAGGAATCTCAGGTTGGGCTCCCAGAAAAGCACCTAGGTTTAATTCTCAGTTCAGGAACCTCCTGAACATTTCAGGGAAATGAGCATATTTTTCCTTTTCCGGTGTGGTCTGCCTTGGATAAATTTCACGTTGTTTCTTGAATAAAATAAAAGATAAAAGGGTCCTACTGTACAGAAGTCTTCATCTGAAAGAAAGTGAGCTCACAGCCATGAAGCTATTAAACATTGTTGGATTAAGAACAGCACACAATGTTATGCCTTGTAAAAACAACCTTTTAGAAAACTTACAATCACGGGTTTGTGATTTTTTAAAAAGTGTCCTTGGAAGAAGTGCTTAAAAAAAATATTCCCAGGTGAGATTCAGACCGTGTTGTGAATGAAAACATATGTGAAATTGGCTGGACACATATTCACACAAAAAAGTGTTTCTTACATCTTTAGCACCCCAATTTGAACAAAACAAGCATAAGCAATAAAGGCTATGAGGCTTCAAAATAATGTCAGATTTAAATATTGAGTGTATACTTCATTAATAAATTAATGTGTGCTTTTAGAAACACGTACATGATTTTGCAAAAGCTTCAGGAGCTTTTAAATTTTATTTGTAAGAGAATCCCCCTTCCCCTCACTAAACCCACTTAGGGTGTTCAAGGTAAAGCATAAACTCTCTGCAGGCTCAGGCCATGATTTTCCACGTGCTCATCTCCCTTCAAATGCTGCAAATCAGCTTTTTCATACAGCATCGAACATCCCAGGCCGAGAGAAATCCAAATGCAAGCAAACTACGTACAGCTTTGTTCTCATCAGCTCAATGTCATGAGAACGAGAGGTGGCAATTGTGTTTTTGAAGACAAAGACGGGGATGGTTCCGTCACCTGGCCGAGGTGCGGGGCAGCCCCATGGTGCTCAGCCGTGGGGTGGTGGAAACATCTGCCAGAGGCTTCCTGAGGACACAAAATAGGATGGCTTGTGCCACAGGAGTGATGGATGGGTCACTGCTGAGAAATCCTCACCGCCCTGGATCCTGTCCTGTGGAGCTGGGTGTCCCCAGCACCCGCAGGGGGAGCCGGGACACTCCTTATATTGTACTCTGCTTTCCCCTGTGGGGCCAGGGATGAGAAAATCAGTTCTCCGCCCTAACATGTTATTGCAGACCTGTGGCCAGGGAACTTCTGCAGCAGAGGAGCGGTGGGCTGTCCGGGGTGTTGCAGCACTACCTGCTGTGATGGCCTGAGCAGGGACCACCACTGGGGGATGGTTTTGCCTGCGGGCCATCAGTACCACTCCCTGCAAGCTGTCTGTGCTCAAAAGTCTTGCCCACGTGATAAAAACATCTGTTTTGGATAGCCCCAAGATATTTCTCAATGCTTTTCTAATATCTTTGTCCGTCCTATAAATCTGTGTGGAACTGTCCCCTTTTCCTCCCTCCAGTGTAGTTTCGGTTATATGAATGCAGTGTCCCATGTTACAGGATTTTTGGCAAATTAGCTTTACAGCAAATTGCTTCACCTCCACATACTCAGACCTGTTAGAATCCAGCTTTCATTTTAGCTGGCTTTAAGGAAGTTGCAAAATCCATTTATGATTACATTTTGACCTAGCATTAGTAGTACTGATATTGGCTCTGCAGGTAGATTCTTTAAAAAGCCACCACTGGGGCACCAACAGTTGCTGTCTGAATTTGTACATTTTGCTATAGAACGGGGGTCTTACCCCCCTGATTTCTCTCTGACACTGCAAACCTGGCGGACAGGGCTGGGTGGAGGTGCGAGGAAGCTCCCTTCTGTTCACCTCGCACACCTGATGCACCACCGGACCCGCTACTCACCCCAGCTCAGGGTACCGCGCCATGACGTAGCTGTAGCATCTTCCCAGGATGACTTCTTGCAGATTCTTAGTGGTCCCTCTGTCCTTCCACTTCATCATTTTGGGGCTGACCTCTGGCTTTCCATGAGTCAGGACAGAGGCCAGCACGACGGCGAGGACGAGGGTGACCAGCAGGACCACAATCCCCACCAGAAGGACGGTGCGCTGCCGCGTCCGGGCAGAGCCCTGCTGGAACGGCATCCTGCGGGGACGCGGTGAGGAGCAGCAGCAGCTGCTCTCCCGGTGCAAAAGGGAAAATAAACAGCTTTCCAGCGTGTCAGCCTGCGCCTCCTCTCTTCCGCCCCGGGGGGGGGGAAAAGTCCGGCTGGTCCAGAGCAGGAGCTTCCCACCGTCCCCTCCCCAGCAGGCCCCGGCCAATCCAGTCGTTTTTAAAGCCAAACAATGGCTTTTCGGGGCTCGACACGGGGAGATGAGAGCCTCGCTGCTGGCTGCCTTTTGCTTCTCGCTTTGCCATCGCCTCCCTGAGTGCAACTTTGGGAAGTTTCAGCAGGGATAACTCACAAAAGTGAATTTCAGGAAATCACCTGTAGAACTCCCGAAGCCTTTGTTCAGATAACGATCCCATTGCAGCAACATGCTCTGGCTAATGTGTGAGCAAAAGCTGAACCCAAATGATCCCACTCTGTTTTCTCTAAATTAATTTATTTAGGTGTTGAATCCGGCTTTACCAAATGCAATTATGAACTTTGCAGTAGTCATCAAAATACCATTCAAGTCGTCAACACACAATGGGGTATTTTATTTCTCTCCCTTGCAGATAGGGTTGGAGTAGTTGTCGCATGAATTTCTAAAACTAGTGTGTAAATTGTGGGTGAGGGAGGCTGCATGAAATCGCCTAACGAAGCATTAAGTGTTCTTTGCAAGAGGGAAGTTAGTTCCTTATTGTCCTCTCCAAACAGGGCGATCCCTAGCCAAAAGTCAACATGAAACCAGACTCAAATCTCAAAATCTAAACAAAAGAAGCTATGCAATGTCAGAATAATGTTAACTAAAAATTATTAATAAATTGTTAATAGTTGCTTACCAAGCATCTGTCTTTAACAGGTTGGCTGCAAAAAAGGGCATTTGTGACACATCTCAGTTAGGACAAGGCAGTTCTGAAAGACCTGAGAAATGCTGTGCTCTGACCAAAGCCTTCACTGGTAAGCAATATTTTAAGCACATATTCTGAATTTTTCAGATCCTGCTTTCCGAGAAATGATGCAAACTTTGGGAGGGTTTTGCTCTGAACTGAAGCCTCACTTTTGGAGTGGCATATCAGGCTGTCAGCCCTGAAGTGGTCAGGCACTTGGACTAGCTGATCGTTGTAGGTCCCTTCCAACTGAAATATTCTAATCTATATCTCTTCCTAACAGCGTCATCTCTTCGTAAGAGAAAGCAGTGTTCTCTCTTCATGACACTGCTTGTGTCCCCTCGGTGGTCCCCATCGCAGGTTCTGCAAAAAGCGCAGGAAGCTCTGTAGGAGACAATACAGTAAGAATTAGCTCATAAAGGAAGTTCTTCCCCATCATGCTTTCAGTAAGCGTGTGGGTTCTGCCTTGGCAAGCTCAAGTGATTGTTCTTTATTTGTTCCTTGTTTTCATCATCCTGTAAACATGAATGCAAGGTATTCGCAGCTGAATTTTGTCATCTTTTATTATACACGAGAGAGATTATTGAATTTGGTTTATTTTTCCCTTAATGTTTGTTTGCATGTGTTTTCAACTTGCTGCTCTTTAGTTTCATTAACTAAGCGAATACCATGTTGGAAAAAAAACAACTAGTTACCCTAAGCAGTTTAGGCAGTAAAACTGCAATCTCTGCCTGCACTGGGTATTGAAGATACAGATCTTCAGTAAGTCTAAGAGTCACTTTCAGAGCGGAATAATGGAATAGTTAATTAAAAAGTTTAAAAGTTTTTAAAAAAGCTACTTTTCAGTGTGAAAACTTTTTTCTTCTGTTCAGATATGACATTGAATCATCAAGAATAAATAAATAAGGTGAGTGCAGACTCAGTGGCTCTGGAAGGTGTCCGCTCTCGCTGCTGATTTTGTAACACTTTGAACTACATGAGGAATGTCAAAGACAAGTAAATGTCAAGCCTCCTTTCAGCAAGCCTTGGCAGCCTAATCAGGATGAATAAATAGGACAAGCAGAGTGGAGGGGGCAGCAGAAAGGCCAGTAAAAGCACATACCCCCAGTGGTTCAGAAGGTGCTAGTTTCTTTCCCAGGGTGAATGTGAACATGAACTCACTCCTTGCAAATGTTCTGGCCCAAGAGGTTTTCCATAAGAGGCGTAAGAAAGATGATAATGGTGCCTTAGCGAAGAGGGGATGAAACAGTATTCCCTGGACAGGACGGTGGGAGGGGAGCACAGAAGAGAAAGCGAAATGAGGAAGGACAAAGGGAGGTGAAAAGCAGCGTGTTTTAGAAGGGTTTTGCGTCCCCTTAGGTCTGTGGAGTGAACTGGATTTCACCCCTTTCCTAAGCAGTTTTCCCAAGAAGCTGACCTTAAGCTGACTGACTTCAGTCCACAGGAATTCAGTATCCTCAACAGAATGCAAATTTAGGGTTTCCCCTGAGAGTTCAGGGAAGCCTCATGGATCTGTATCCTTCTTGAACTGGTTTGCTACTGGTTATTTTCCCTTCTATATGGAAAATTACAGTTTTTAAAAACACCATGTCCATAAACCGATAGCCAACTTTTGGAGCCCCCTGAACCACATGAATTCCCAAGATAGTAAATCTAAACTAATCCTGGTCTTATCGAAGTGCGTCCACTCTTCTGCCAATGTTTACACTTAATCTTTGGGCAGGGTGATTAGAAAGTGGGTGTAAAAGATCCAAAGATAGAAATACTTCAGGCACATAATTTCCAGCCTTTGCTTTGATACCATGTGTTGCAGCAGGGGACTTCTGTAAGAATGGACCTGTACTACGTATAATATTTCAGCCTGCTAGGAGTACTGTAAGACAAAAGCAGCCAGCTCCCACTGCTACCTGCAAGTTCTGCGGGTGGTATTTTTGAGGCAGGGACAACAAACCACCCCCCAGCCATTCCCAAGGTCTGATCATGCAAAAGTTTGATTTCTCCTTTTCTTTTTTACTATCCCTCAAATGTAGATCGTCCTGGCACCCAAAACATGGCAGAGGACACAAAGAATCCTTCATGGCATAAATTTCTGGTAAAAGGTGGTGTGCAGCAGTTGGGACTGAACCTGCCGAAAACAACAGTGACCTGTAAACACAGGTAAGAAACTATATGTTGTGCATCTTTTCAGTGCTTCTAGGAAACACTGGAAATGTTTCTTTCTTGTTGGAAATATTTTATGATTGTGTGGTTGGCCTGTGTTTTGGTCATGCCTCTTTGGCCTCCATTTCTCTCCCAGGTGTGGCGTGTGCCCAGCCCTCCTGTAGAAATGGAAACAACGCTCCTGCCTTGAATGGAAGTGAGCTCAGTTATACTAGCAGTGAATTTGTCCGCACAATAGAAAAAAAAAGGCTGCTTCAAACGCTGCACAGACAGTTTAGGGGTCATGAAGACTCATTTTAACGTAATGCACTGGATCACAATAATAGAACAGTATTCACAGTGCCACTAATCACTCCCAGCCCTGTGGACACCTGTAATTACTGGCTGTCACTTCTCAGCAGAACTTATGAATGAGAAAATTTGAACTGAAAAGAGCAGAAGCTGTTGTAATAATTAAAGACATTTTATGTCTTTTCTGGCTTTTGTTGGAATAGCAATGACTCTCGCCTTCTCATTGCTTCCCAATTTCACAGGGTAAACGCTGTCACAACATTTAGAGAAGGTTTGAGATGAACACTGAAAATAACACGATAAAAGGGCTGGGATAAGGAAACCAGCTAGTACAAAGTGACAGCTGTGAAGAGCTGTATGCCATCCAACCGCACGCACCAGCCACTGCGAAAAATGCATTTGTAACTGGGTGTCTGGGCATCCCGCTCAGCTTTCCTTTCTGTCAGCTCCTCTGCCTGCCACAACGTGAGCTTTCCAAGTGAGCCGTGCTCTGGGCCAAGCGCACGAGCACTTGCAGGACACAGGACAACCTGTAAGTTGCTCTGTTTTCCTGGTGGCAGCCCCCACCGCACCTATAGGCAGGCAAAGAGACCAGCAGATGGACATCGGTGCCTTAATTCTGAGCCTGCACTGGCGGCCATCTAAAGGACGTGAAGAACATCCCATTTGTGTCTTCTGCAAGGCCATATCTACTGCTGGGAACTGGGACCGCATTACGCTCCTGTTTACCAGAAGAGCTGTCTGGAGATGGTCTGAGCACCAGCATTCCCTTCCCGACCCCAAATCTTTTTTTCTCAGCTGGCTGCTGTTGCCCAGTTGTCTTCTTCAGCATGGTGGCATTGTCTTGCTCGCTTTGTTGTTACTTAACACAAATTTCTACCCTGATTGCATTTTCTTCTCCTGTAAATTCTTTAAGGTTGCTCCTGATGACAAAACCTTTCATTATATGTTAAAGTCTGAGTATCAGATATTAGGGAGGGTTAATCTTCTCAGAACAGGACAGTGTGGCTTCCATTCACAGAGATAACCAGAACATCAGTTCTGCAGCCCAGTCCATTAGATTTTGGTTGAAGTTACCTAATTAATTCACAGGGTTTTGGGAGGGAAAAGTCTGACAGATGGAGGAAACCAAGTGATTGCATAGGCCTCTTTTCATTTGTAGACCAGCCTCAAGATAAATTATCTTCCCACTTAGATGGGTGCAAACGACTATGCAACAGCAATGATGCAACGTGTTGTGTTGTGGTAAATAACCGACATTGCTTACTGCACGTGCAATATAAAATGTAGCTGATTAGGTAATTGGCTTTCAGACCTTTGTCAGCTAATCTGATAATGCAACGTCTCATCATCTTTTTTTAATATTTAATACCTTCAGAATTTTCTCAATTCGTTGAAAGGATATCCCATGTTTTTCTCTCTCTGCCTCGTTGCACACAGAAGCTGTTTGAAAGTTTATAAGTTCATTTCTGGTTTCCCTGCACAGTTTGTACATAGAGCGCAGGGCTCTGCTGCCATCCAGCAACAACGCTGCCCTGCCTCAAATCATGAGGCAAGTGTAGAGATGGACTTTGCTTCCTCTGAGCAAGGAAAGCTGAGGGTTTGGTGCATTTGTCTTATAACTTTGGTCTATTCCGTCAAATCACTGTCTCCTTTGAATGGTCATTTAGTTTGTACCTACCTATGTCTGAGCAGTTCACTGAAGCAATCACTAATGTAGATGTAAAACTGACTGCTGAGTTTACAGATGCGTGTATCTGCATTTTCACTGTTTTATTTTAGACACTTGCAGCTTTTCAAATCTGTATGATTTCAGTCCTGAACTCTTCTTTTAATTATCCTGAAAAATCGTAGAGAAATTAACAGTCCTCAAAAGTAAAAATGCTCTGTGTACGTGTGTGGGTGTGTGTTGATTCATTGCTACCAAATTCTGTGTGAGGAGGTGCCCCTGAACTAATTTGTTGGAAAAATTGGTAATGTCTTAATTGCTATCTGCCTCTGAGTCACTAATGGGCACTTCTGAATTTGTTAATACACCCATGTTTAAGCACCCAGGACTTTTCAGTCCAAATGGAAACACCATTAGATCTTAGGCACCCTTGAATTACAGGGTAGAAATTGGTGTGAAATTTCTTTCTTCAGCCCAGAAACCTATATTCCTCCTAAAAGTGACTTTGCGCTCTCTGTGTGTTCTTAATATGGCCACTTTAATCGTAAATTTGCTTTAAGTAAGGATATCATGATCGGTGTTGCCCTACCATAGGAAGGAGGAGAGATATGCAGAGGGACCATTGTCATTACCTGCTGCTGTACACGTTGTCACTCGGGTAGGAGACATGCCATGTCCCACCACTGTTATGGCTGCATCTAGCCATGGATGTATGCACGTCGCTCCCCGCTGATGGCATATTTTGGGGTTAACCCCCCGCCTTACAGCATGTAGATTTGAAACTACAAGGTCATCTGGGCTGCTTCAAACACAGGTCCTCCTCTGGAAGTGCTGCAGGCGACAGCAGGCCCACCAGACTGCAGGGCAACAGGCTCCAGCTGCTGGACCCGGAGTGCAGGAAATTATCCTGTAAAATGGCACCCGCGAGGCATTATTTGCAGTTTACCCACTGCAGGCTGCTGGGGCTTTCCATCTCTTTCATCTGTATCACTTGTAAGCAGCCTGTGTTCCCATGTGGAAGTTATTCCTTTTGTTTCACGCGCTGCTGAGGGGTTTAGGTGGGGAAAGGAGAGTGCTAGATCAGCCCGTGCTGACAAGCGCGATGCCTGTCTCCTCTCAATAACGCATTCTGCTCTCTCGACCGGAATGTGCTGTTTTTTTCCTATGCGTTCTCACACATGAGGAGAGCGTGGGAGGACCAAATGTCAACGCTCTGCCTTGTAGTTTTGTCGGTGACCTTTTTATTACCATACACTATATGTGGTGTGGCTGCTTCTTGTGTCAAGACTTGTGCGGGAAGTTGAGTGTATAAGGAAAGAAAGAAAAAACCAATACAGATGAAATCCAACAAATATGATGGTGTTTCTTCTCTCTGTGTGTGGTTAATGTGAAGCAGCACGTGTGTATGTATGAAGGGCTTAATGCTGCACTGCATCCTGAGGCCGATGCACCGGGTTTGAACTGTAGAGCCAGAAAGAGCCAGCACAGCAGCACAGGACAAAGCGACTTCTAAAATGAGAAGTCTTTATTCAAGACAAAACATTCCTGCACTTGCACAGGCTCACCCGAGTTGTTCCTTCCTCTCTCCACCCTTTTGCCTCCTGTTTCTCAAATACAGTGCTTGTGCTCTGCTGAGGGGCAGGGTGGAGTATGTCTTAAGGCCACCAGCACAGAGCTATTTCATTCCTGTGTGAGTCACTGGATGGCCCGGTCCATCTGTCTGTCACCTATCAGATCTGCAATTGTGAATAAGCTTAGAAGGACATGGGACAGTGGCCAGTGGACACGCTTGGGTTGCTCAGGGAGATCCCCTCTCCACACCCCCAGATGCTCTCGCCATCTTCTGCAGCTCCCTGCCTCGGCCCCATGGTTTGTCTACCCAAAATCCACCTCCCAGGACAGATCAGTCCAATGCTCTGGCACTGGGCACCAGCACTGACTGGTCTTTCAGTGACCCGGTGCAGTAGAGGAGTGGTACTTTTCCGTGTTTTATTGGCGATGAATTGATCTAGCAGTAGTTTTCTCAAAACCCATGGAGCCAGTGACCCATTTCTAGATGCTAATCAATCAGCAGTATGGGGAATTTTATGATCAGAACAGACAATTAGTCGGAAATTACTGCTTAGGAAATGTTGAAAAATGGCCTTATGAAAGAAAACAGATATGGAACTGTAGATGCACTCAGTTTGGTGTGACAGAAACGTGTGACTGAATGATAGTGGCTTTTCCAGAGACATGGTAGGTGTGACCCCGGGGGACACTGAATATCAAAGGAGCCCAAGAGAGGGAGTTGATTCAAGGACAATCTCTTCAAAGCACAAGAACAGTCCATCCTGATGTGCAGAAAATCAAAGCTGTAGAAGGAAGCCAGCTTGGCCAAATCAGGAAGTCCTGATCCGGCTTAGATGTTGGAAGAAAGTGTTAGGGAGAGTGGAAGCAAGGATGGACTATCTGTGAGGAATGTGGAAACACTACCTAGACTGTTAGGTTATGTGATAAAGCTCATCTGAACGCCCATAAAGGAGCTCTGAGAGACCCAAGACCCGAGGAGCACAGGGTCAACAAAGGCAGGCAAGAATCCAAACTAAGGACTCCTGAGGAACAAACACTTTGTCCGGGTCCCTCCAGGGCTGTTCCAGCAGAGCCTTAGCTCCAACATCCAGACGTGACACCCATCACCATGAGCACTGGGAGCAGCTCTCCAGATCACCTTTTGGACTAAGGAGCTTGCTGCCTAGGAGTGGGATATATTGCGGGATGCAGGGGAAAGGCAGTTCATGATCACACAGGACTTATTATGGGATGTTTAGGGGAGGGGGAAGAAAAGGTGGGGCAAGGGAGGGGTTTAGCTGATTTGGGAGGAACAAGAGTGGCAAAGTAGAGGGGTACAGGAATGAAAAGGGCCAGTTCCATGTAAACAGCTGGTTGATCAGTTTATTTGCCTGGCCATGCCCTGTGCCTGACCAGGGCAGTCTGTCCTGTCGTCTTCTTCAAGTCCTTTCCAGCCCTTCCCTGGGTGAGGGCTCTCTGTTCTGTGTGTGCACGGGTGTGTACACAGGGGTTTGAGCGCAGCAACAGGTCAGGCCGTGGGCTGGAGGTCCCGTGTGTCCCTGATGCCAGTGACTGGAGTGAGTGTGGGTGCGTGAGTGTCACTGTGAGCACCAGTGGAGATCAAGCCGGACGAGCCGGTGAGCAGATGACGTGACCTGGGAGCTGGGGGTGACTGGGTCTCTAAGGGCCAGCTCTGGCTGTGAGAGCAGACGGGTGTCTCCAAAGGCACGAGCATGGGGTGGGAGTCAGCTATGAGACCAGGAGAGTCCTGGCTGGCTTTGTGTGTGTGACAGACATGCAGGGAAGCACTTAAGAAAGCCAAACCTGCAATGAAGTTAAAACTGGTGAAGTGTGGAAGGGCACCAAGAATGGTGTCCGCAGGCACATCCACAGCAGAACAAACACCAAGGAAAACATGAGGCAGCTGCTCAATGGGGTAGGTGACCTAATCTCAAAGGGCACTGAAAAAGCAGAGGTGACTCAAAGCTTTCTTTGCCTTATTCTTCACGGGCACGGTCTGTTCTCAGGACTCCAAGGGTCTTTGTGCCTACAGTGCCCAGGTAGGAGCGCTGGGGAGAAAATTGCTACCCATCGTAGAGGAAGATTGAGCTATGGATCATTTAAGCACACTGGTTGAATACAAGTCCCTCAGTCCAGACGAGATGCATCTGAGGGTAGTAAGGACAAGCTGGCTTACATCGCTTCAAAGTTACTCTTGTCTTTGAGAGGTGCCTTCCAACCTACGTGACTCTGTAATTCTCTGAAGCTACAATTTTGTGATAATGATTTCCAGAATGCAGACAGATCTCCATGTTTTCTAATGAACTAAAGAACTGTATCAGACAGGCCTCCAAAGATATTGGGATTTAGGGAATTGAAGACAGATGGAAACCTAGCTAATCTTTCCCTGAAGACAATAGCTGAAATCAATTATTTATAAGAGCAAATCTCCAGGCAGCTTAAGGTTGACTGTGAATGCAACATGCTGTGGAATATTATTTGTGTGTCCTTGATAGACTGTCTTAGCCATCAGGTTTTAAAATAAATGCACCTACTATGACTGACTGCTAAAACTCTGTGGACAGCTAACGATGTTATAAAAGTAAAGCTGTCTTTCCAGTTACACATTAGCATTATGAAATAAAAAAGGGGACAGTACTATGTATGACAGGCCCTTCCAGAAAGAAAATACTTAGTAATTGCCATTCTTGGAAAACTCACAGTATCATTGAACAATGTATATTGGAAGAGACCTCTGCAGGTAATCTGGTCCCATCACTCGCTCAAATCATGGCTAACTTCAAGGTTAGATTAAGTTGCTCAGGGTGTTCTCCAGTGGAGTTTTGAAAACCTTCATGGATGAAGAATCCAAAACTTCTCTGGGCAGCCACTCCCATGGTATTTTTATTTTTTTTTAATGTTTAATCAGAATTTCACTTGCTGCACTTTTTGACCATTGCCCCTAGTATTTTCACTGTGCATCCCTGAAAAAAAGAGTATAGCTACATCTTCTCTACAATGCCCTCTAAATAGCAGAAGAAACTATCCTTTCTGAATAACTTTATCGATCTTCTTTTGGAAGATTTGTTGCTATAGCATGCAGAAGTGTCTCATGAAGAGTCGTGATGCTCAGGCTTTCACAACAAGGCTTCTGACACCCATCCACCAGTCATTTCAAGAAGATTTTAACAAATTCTTCCTATTACATGAATATTTTTGGAAGAAACAGATGACATTAAGGGAAGCTGTGGTAAAGAGCTACAGCATGGCTGTGTCAGGTTCAATTCTTTTTTTTTTTTTTTTCCAAATGATTTCCGTTAGGGATTTGCTAAAGCAGAAACAGTTGTGGATTGTTCAGTTCCCTTGAGTCCCTGAGTCCTAGAACACAATCTCTGTCTCACCCTCCTCTGCCTTTCCAGATGTCCTTACTTTCAAATGGGAGATCACAACTGGAGAAATCAAGGAAGCCAATTGTCTTTTCTTCTCATCAAACACCGTGCTTTAGTACAGAGGAGAAATCTTTTATCAGTAAGGGATAAATTTTCCTGATTAGTAAATTAGCTTTCCAAACCTTTCTGATTGCCTGTACAGATAAGGTTTGTTTTTCTTTGTATGGATAATTGTTCCCATTTGCCTATCTTCCTGTGAAGTTCTTCTGTAAGTAATGATTCAGGCATGTTTTGAAAGGCTTTTTTAGCCTTTGTATGTATGTTAATTTTTCTAAAAACCTTTCTGATCAGGAAACTCCTACCAAACACCGCATAGAAAACTAGCTCCAATCTTTCACATGTTATTGTTTCCCAGCAGGCTACGGAGGTGGCATAAGGGATGAGAGCTTTTCAGGGCCCTAAATTAGTGGCCTGCTTTTTCTATTAGGGTTGTGCTCTGCTGAAATGGCACTGGAAGGACTAGATTTTAAGTTGCTTGTTTCTAGGACATGATTTATGGACAGCCAGGTTATTTCAGTAGGATCAAGTATCCGGTGAGATACACTGACAGGAATATAGACGTATCCTGAGCCTTCTCAGAAGTGGTGACATCTGTCCTTCAGCTCAGATGTTTCAAACTACTGCAGTTTTGACTGCCTTACAAATTAATAGCATTACGATGGGATGTGCCTTTAAAACTCATGTCCAGGGAAGTGGTGTTTGGGAACAGCTATTCCTTCATCATTCTCCACACAGCCCAGTTCTTTTGCTTGAGTCTGTCCGACTAGCACTTGCTTCTCCGCTCGCTGCTGTGTGAGCTCGCATGGAGCCACTTGGAGCCATGACAGTACTGGTTGTGCTGCTCAGCGTGGGACAGGGTAACAGACACTAATGACCGATTTTTTTTTCTTTGTTTATTGCAAACAAAGATCCCAAAGGGTCCAAAACATTCTCCCTCTTTGGATCGAGCTTCTTCCTCCCATTTCTGTCCTTGTTTCCCTTTGCTGGCTCTCTTGAGTGTCAGGCCATCTGCTCCCTCCCCTTCGCTTGGAGAGCCTGGTGCTTGTACAAGTGCTTCCAAAGCTTTGCTGCTGCCTGAAGGATTTCCTGCTGTCACAAGTGCTCCTTTTTTTTTTGCATATTGCAGTTCCCAATTTCTTTCTCAGCCAAAGTGGTGGGTTTGTAACAAAACAAAGACATAGCCAGGGTTTGTGCACTGATTTTCTCGGGGAGCAAGGCCACGTGCCGAGAGATCCCCTATGTACGAACACACTGCTGGTGGGGAAGGGGGTGGAGTGGGGACACAAGCTGTGGAGTAGCTCTGGAACAGTTTAAGGAAACGGGTTGCTTCATTCTTCTGTATCACCTTCACCTTTTTTTCATATGCCTATTTAGACATGTCAGAAAATGATGTCCTAGACAAATTTTAAAAAAAACCAAACACCCATATTCAAAGGTAGAGTGACCTGCAGAGCAGGGGACCCGCATTTAATGAATCATGCATTCAACATGAATCAGGCTATGAAGAAAATATTTTTTTAATTCAAGACATGCTTAATTTATACAAAATGGAACAGCTGCAATGGAAGAGTTTGCAAGAAAGTGAGAGCTATACCAAAGCTATGATCCAGCAGTGAGGGATCTTACCGTGATTTCTGATGAGGTTGCTGTACTTTTTTTGTGCAAAACTTTTTTCAAGGTTTAGTTTTAGTGCAGAGAAAAGCAAATGCAGTAACCTCCCCGACCTTCATGAAATCGAGTGCTTGTTTTCTGGCCAATACCAATTATTATGCTGCTCACACATTCTGAAGGGAAATACCCAGCAGGCTCCCATCCCACTGAGGCAGCCAAGGAAATAAAGTTGATACAGAAGTATGCTCTGCAAGCACAGGAATGTGTGAATTGCAAAAATTCTCCTAAAAGCACTGTAGGGGGTAGATCTGCCACTTGGAAAGGCTCCATGTGATGGTTCAAAGGTCAAAAACCAAGAAACTTGAAAAACAAGATCTTTCCTGCTTGCCAACTATGTAAAATATGCTTTTGTATACACATGTATAAATACTTGTCCAGGATGTGATGGTGTGTCTTCCTAGTTTATTTGTTATTCTTGCTGTTCTTCTTTTTGCATGATATATAACATATACTTTGCTTGTCATCACTTCTTTTTCATATTATTCCAGCAGCTCTTTTTGTATTTACCCCATGCTAATGAGCAGTGGTGACCGAAAATTCAGGGTTAAAGCACAGAGCATTCATTCTGCTTTGTGGAAATGCCAATGCTGGATTTTCTGGCATCTTTCATTAAAACAAAAAGAGGAGTAAGAATGAAGCGTGACACAGACCAGTACGTCATACAGTTGGGATTTAAGATCACAAGATTTTGATCAAATACTTATTTCTGCTCATTTGCTTCTTCACTTGCTGCTCTTCAAAATGGTATAGTGTGACCTAGGAGCTTTTCCAGACCTGTACCCTGACTTAGCATACCGTACAGAATACCTGTCATTTACTTGACTTTACCTGTTGCAAATGGAAAAAAAAAGAGTCCTCCTGCAGTTTGGTGATCCAGTGTTTGCCAAATTCTTGACGTATCATGCTCTGCCTGCAATACCTGACATTCCTTGTCAATTATTTATCCAAGCACTCATTAGCACCTGATATCAGACTGTATCAGGTGTAATCACAAAGACATGCCCAGTCAAACACAGTTACTGGACGAAAAAATACTATTTCTTTCTTAATTATTGTAACTAATGGTATTAACTCTAACTCGAGTTACTCCAGGTATTCAGTTCTGGAGCATCCCCTCTGCCTGCACTTTGGGAACTTAACCACACTTACTGCTTCCATAGCGCAGAGGTATTCCTACTCAAATGGTCACAAGTCAAGGACTAGTTAGTTTACTTCAGTGCCTATTACTTAGAGGCAATGGGTATTATTAAATATAAATTCTTCCTTCATCAGATTATAAATAAAATCTGGACATCGCAATCTTCCACTCACACACTCCGCTAAAAATACGAAGTAACTCATCTGCACTGAGATCAGGTTCACCTTTGCTGCGAGTGGCAGGAAAGAGAGGAGAAGGTGGGTGAAGTGGGGCTGCCCAGACAGGGTGGACACCCTGGCACGGTGTGAGGGTACGGACGTGCCACGCTCCCAGGCTCCAGTTCCCTGCGCTCCTCTCCCTGCCAGCCTGCACTTGAACTGCGCTGCTGTAGTAAGGGAATCAGGGTCTCCTCTGAGCTTGCCTTTTTTAATTCACAGGGAACTGTAGGAAATGAAATGCCTGCAGATTATAAATAAAATCTGGCAGGACACCTATCTGCGGGCTTAAATAAGTAAGTAAATTTATGAGTAAACTTAGACTGGGCAGAAGCTGGAATTAGGAAAAACCTGAAAATCAGAAAAACACTTCTAAAGTGCTTGAGCCACCCTAACATTTGCCTAAATTAAGATGCCGTGCCTCCCCATACTGAGCTATTTTAAACCAAAGTTCTTGGCTCTGCTAAAAGCACTTTACACTCTCTATTGTTGAAGCAGAGTACAGCAGAATTATTTCTAGCTCATCCAATTGAAAGGAAAACTATTGAGAATGTTAGCTTTCTTTGAACAATAAGTATTACACAACTTGTTGAGGTTTCAGTTCAAGTTTCACTACATCTGAGACTGCTGATCAGAGACACAGTCGTGTCAGCTGAGTATCACATCAACGCCAATATGACAAAAATAAACACCAGCAGTATAAAAAGAACAGAGAGGTGAACAAGTTGTCCTTGCTTTATTCCCATAACATCTTACTCCAGAGCACTTGAGAGTTTGCATTTAAAAGCAGACAGAGCAGGTATGAGCAGATCTATATGTGTGCATGCACATACATGCTGAAAAAATGAATTATTATGAATTAGTGCTTGGCTTTTGTCAGAGACAATGACCAGAACACATGCAGCAGGAAAAAAAAAAGTAGGTTAGCAGAAGGGGGGATTACATCTATTTCTATATAGGAATGAAAAGTGTGACATAACTGAGTTCTTAAGTGGTCCACAAAACGGGCAAAGGCAGGAAATACTACCTTAGTATCAGTGGCTTCCACAGGTAGGTCTGCAGAAATGCCGAGCACCTTGTAATGCTCCCGTACATGATGCTTTCAGTCGCCATGAGTAGTTGGATATTAACAGATCTACACAGGATTGTGGCATCCAACGGGATTCAAAATGAAGTGACGTACATAACGTTTTCATATTAAACATTTTCCCCCTTGAATTCAGGTCTGGAAACAGCTGTTTTTGCAGTGCTGCTAGTAGAAGTATGAATGTATGAAACATTCTGAAGCCATATTTGAAGCACCCTGCTGAACATTAGCAGGCTTGCATGAGTTTAGGTAGAAGGGCAGATGCCATTTAGATACAATGATTTCTCCAGATCTGCCACAGCTGTTACATGAGACATTGCTGATCAGAGCATTTACTGAGCTTTCAAGACAAGAGCACAGGCATACCTAGCTGATTCTCACCACTAAGTGTAAAATATATGTGTAAATAGCACTATTCACACACTTTGTAGACATAGAAATAAAAAAAAGAAGAGATATAAGGGATTCTCTTGCTCACAACTTTTTGTTCACGTCTCTCCCTCCCTCCACAAGTAACAAGTGACCTTATTGTTTCTCGCTTTGCTGACACTTCTGCACCTCTGCTTCCAAGATGCCAGTCACACTGTTCTTTCACACAGATTAAAACCATTATATTAAACTCAGAACAACTGATCCACACTCGGCTTGAAATTTGCTGCCTTTAAGATTTCAGGAAGCCTATGTATCTAAAACTTTGCCTTCCTTTTTTTCCCAGCTATATTAGTTGGTTAGCTAAAAATCTTTACAGATCTTCCCAAGCCTTTCCAACAAGTTTGAGACACTTTATTCAAAAGATAATGGAAAAAAAATTGCTGCCTTCGCTACTGAGTTGAAAGAATGGGAAAAGAGGCAAGAACATTAGAAATATGAAAACACTGCCAAGAGGTTACTGTGTTGTTCTTGATATAAGGTTATGCAATAAATAACCTTGTATTATTTGACTCATATCTATCCTACTTGGTATTTTACTGCTTTTTCAAAACAGAATTATTTAGCACTTCCTACAGTGTGTTTGGTATCATACGCAATGGCCAGCACTGCCTGCGCTGCTGGAGTGGATTGCATCCAGAGGCTGGAAAGTTTTCATAAGCTGGAAAGTTTTCATAGGCTGGAAAGCAAAAGTTGGCCAGCTGGGATGCTTGGCCTGTGGATGGAAGTTGCCTAAGAGGAATATGGCTTGTTAATGGTATTAAGCTATTCTCTGTATCCCGGACATGCTATAATATACAGGTCAATGGGTAGGACAACACTCGACCAAACAATGGCTGGGACACCTATCTGCGGGCCTCATATGCACTCCACAGCTTGTGGTCCAAAATGTGTCATGATGTGATCTGCTGTGGACAAATAGAAGACTGATCAAAATTGCTACGGTTTAGTTATCTGAGCTGTGTCTGCGTTACGAACAGATCCCTCTCTTATTATTCTGGCAGCTGCTAAGGACAGCATCAAACAAGCAATAAAAATGAGGAAGATGTTGAAGGAAGTAATCAAAGGACTAATGTTTCAGCATAGGTAAGGAAAAATTCTGAGGCGTAATACAGCCCAGATTTTAAAAGGTCTTTAACTTCTGATTTCAGTACTTTTGCAAGTGTCTGAAATGGACACAAAAATCCTCCAATCTGGAGCCTAAACCCAGCTGTGACACAGGCAAACGCAACTATGTGTGTAAAGGGATTTGCATTAAAACCAAATTAAAGATTATTACAGGAATGGAAGACAGACAAATAAGCAACAACAACATATTTTAGTTATTTTATGTTTCAAACATACAACATCATATAGTTGTACCAGGGACTGAAAGGATGTAAATATACTATGGAGTCCAAAATCAGATGCACTGAGATAACAGGAACATCCTATTCCAATTTCCTGACAACCAGCTAATACAAACACAAATAAAATAAATAATACAGAAGCTAACAGAGAAAGTGCAGCAAAATTCTACTAAATCACTGAAGTTATTTTCTATAAGAACAACTATTTTTTCCCAAAGATTTATGTGTGATCTTGGTAGCTGGATGTCTTGGTGGTTTAGAGGAGCACCTAGCTGGAACACTTAGATAATTCTCAGAAGTAACCCAAGAGATCTTCAAGATGGCATCTGCTGTCTCCTCAGTATATTCCGAAGCATGCTAACCGAGTTCACTGCAAGCAGGCGGATGTCTGACTTGGCAGGTTCTTGTCTGAATTTGATATGCCATAAATCACATCATGGTGGAAAACCCACGTAGCTTTCTAGACCCGGTATTCGTGACTATTGGCCACCCACTGGCTAGGAAACAGCCAGCTGAGGAACAGCTGTGCCGATGATGAAGCAATTGATAGTATGTGGCAAAATACTGTATGCAAGTATGCAAGCCAGAACCTCTCTTTATGATAGCTTCAGGGAAGTTTGGCCCAAGTACTGGACCCCTCATGAAAATGAGTTTACTTTTTCCACTGTACCAAGTAAGGAAGCTAAGCTCTACCTCATCTGAATTCATATTTCCCCTTCCCAATACACGAAAATCAGACACTTAGTTTCCATGGCCAAATGCTAGGATTGTTTTTACAAACAAGTAAGCTGTGTGGGAGACATACGACAGGCATAGTTTCATTTTTCTTTCTGAAATATGTGAACAGGAAGTATTAGTCCTAGTTTAATTCTGGAGAATAAGGATAAAGGGAAACAGCAATAGATTTCTTCTGTTCCAGAAAAGGAAGTGAAGGGTGAGGCATCCTAGAAGCAGTAGAATATTTTTTGATATTAAAAGTAGTTGGTATCTAGATAGACATATGCAGTGTTTTAATATGCAGGTTTGCTAGTCCCAGAACTAGGGTGAAATTGCAGTTAAAAATTAATTAAAGCCAAATTTATAGACAGCTAAGGCAAACGGAGGATATGGATTCAGTTGATTAACTTAGTACACTAAAGCAAATCTGAACAAAAAGCCTACAAAAGAAACAAACATGAGGTTGTTCCAGCTGCCTCCTCTGTTTGAAGATATAGGTCCTCTTTGTGCTGCTGATGCAGATCTAAAGAAAAGAAAACAAACAGGATGTTCACAGCACAGAGCTGAGTTAGGATTCTTTTAAATATCAGGGGTTTGTTGCCAAGGATGAAGTTTGCAGTCCAAATGCTAAGATAGAAGTTTCTTTGTAAGAGCTTGCCACCAGATTCCCTTTGGCTGTCATGATTTTATGAAAAGGATATCTGTGTGCTAAACCCTGGGAACTCCTTTCTACCTTAATACCTGAGCCTCCTTGTCTCTCCACATCCATTTACTGTCTCTGGCCTTATTCTTGAGATTGTATAGAGCTCTTCTAGACCGCAGTGTTCCTAGAGGTCTATATTTTTACAGCACTTCATACAACAGTACCCATATCCATTTCTAAGTCTCCCTGACATTGCAATAATGCAAGTAATAAATACCACTACTAATAGGTTGCATCTGGCTTCCTTTCTGCTTACGTTTGTAAGCCGTGTGTGCCATCTAGTGGGTATTTTTTTACTTACAAGTTTTCATCAAACATCAGGGTGTCATCGAACCAAAGTCTAAATTTTGACATAGCAGGACGATAGTTCAAGTCTGGAGAGGAGTTAAGGGGCACTATGGCTACGCAGTCAGCCCCAGGCACATTTCAGCACATTCAAGCCATCCCTCTGCTACCCTGACACAGCCTCTCCTTTGGTATGCTGATGTAATGGGAGCTGCGGTGACAAAAAAGTCACTCGCACAACTCTGATGTTTTTGGGCTCGGGACATTATTCTCTGGAGGCTGAGAAGCCAACTATCTGCTGTAACAGCAAAAGCCATTGTGAAAGGGGATGCCATGGAGCCTGCATGCCTAGTCTTGCTATTTATTATGGAAGTATGAAAATGTAACGTGTGTACACTTAGCACACACTATGCAAAGGAAGCCTTTTCTCAACAGAGACACGCTCTTAACAGTGATACCACTACTGACCAAACTCTTCCCATGTCAGTTAATGGACCATCAGAGAGTGGGGATCCATCCACAGAGAAAACAGATCTAGAAGATAATAATCAAATAATTTATATACATCTGCTTAAGGCTCTTTCTGAAGGGGCAGCTAATTTCAATGGAGATGTTACTTATTGCAGAGAAGTAAGCAATTTGGGGAAGAGTGTAAGTATTCATTGGCTTAAAGTATTTTTAGCCACTTAAATTTCAGGGAGAGGCAATGACAGTTAGCATTCCGACTGGGAAGCTCTGTCTTGATTAGGGATAACACAGATGAGAAGTGAATCAAGGCTATTACATTGCCATGCATAGAGGAGGGAATAGAAGGCTCAGGAAGAAACAGAAAGACACGAGGAAACATTTCCGAAGGAGGATGGTAACAGCTGAGTTGCTTAGGAGTTACCCCAGGAAAGGATGAAACTGGTGCTTAGAATACGCTAGTGATCATGTTAATTTAAGTACCGACATAGATGGAAAGGATGGGGTGGCTGCTCCCCTGCTTACATACTGCAAGTGCTATGTGGTAATAGTGGAGAACTGGTATGCTCATCCCTTAGGTGAAAGAAAAAGACATTAATGGTTTCCAAAAGCCTTTTCATCCGCATTTCCTCAGCTGAGGAATGTTCCCACATTACAAAACTTTGAGGGAAATCATTTAAAACCTGGGAGAAGAGAAAAATCTTCTGAGTTCACAGTATTATATGTTTTAAAAGTCCTGTAAAGTGCTTTTTCTTCTAGTTTGTTAACATTGTCACCACGTTCACAGCTGTGATTTTCATAGAATCATAGAATCACAGAATGTGTTGGTTTGGAAGGGACCTTTAAAGGTCATCTAGTCCAACCCCCCTGCAGTAAGCAGGGACATCTTCAACTAGATCAGGTTGCTCAGAGCCTCATCCAGACTGGCCTTGAATGTCTCCAGGGATGGGGCCTCCACCACCTCTCTGGGCAACCTGTTCCAGTGTCTCACCACCCTCATTGTCAAGAACTTCTTCCTAATGTCTAATCTGAACATACCCTGCTCTAGTTTTAAACCATTGCCCCTCGTCCTATTGCTACATGCCCTCACAAACAGCCCCTCCCCAGCTTTCCTGTAGGCCCCCTTCAGGTACTGGAAGGCCACTATAAGGTCTCCCGAGAGCCTTCTCTTCTCCAGGCTGAACAACCCCAACTCTCTCAGCCTGTCTTCATAGGAGAGGTGCTCCAGCCCTCGGATCATCTTCGTGGCCCTCCTCTGGACCCCCTCCAACAGCTCCATGTCCTTCTTGTGCTGAGGGCTCCAGAGCTGGACACAGTACTCCAGGTGGGGTCTCACGAGAGCAGAGTAGAGGGGGAGAATCACCTCTCTGGATCTGCTGGCCACGCTTCTTTTGATGCAGCCCAGGATGCATCTACAATGCCACTGTTTTCATCACACATTTATAGGTTGGTGCTGGGATATAATTTGGATGTAAGAATAAATGTTGTCACATCACAAAATGGGTAAAAGCTTTCAGTGACCAGCGCAAAAAATGAATACTCACTTTCTCTGTAAGGGTATATTAAAAACTGAACATATGCTACAGAAAGTGATATACGCCTCCTTTTCTGTACTACATGAAGCACTACTGCCACACGCTGCAAGGCAGGCAAGCAGGAGTCGCACCTCTCTGCTGCCACAACCAGGGACAGCAAATCAGGTTTTTCATAGCAGAAGTTATCGTTGCAGCATTAGATAGGTATTAACATAGAAAATATTTTCAGGTGCTTGAATTATGGCAGAAAGGACAGTGGGAGAGAGGATGTGGCCAAATGTATGGATTATGCATAAAAATAATATAACTGGAGAACAACTTTTATGGATCCTGCAACTTTTATGGATCCTGCAACTTTCCAAACTGTGAGGAAGTTTTCACATTCAGATGTTCAAGTACCTTATGTGTACCTATACATGCAACAGCATATAGATTAAGAAACTTAGCCACAATTGAAAACAGTCATCTTTACTGTAAATTCACTGAAATGCATCATAGATTAATCTAATCCTCTTTACATAATAAAGAAAAATATGGATAGGAAAGGAAATTATTAAAACTATTGGGAGTGATGCTTGCTAATTAAGAAAGTTGTATCTTGGATGTAATCTGCATTCTCTGCAGATAAGCTACTGGCCCAAGGTAAATATGTTAAAATACAGAAATCGGGTGTGTACACAAAATGGAAGATTAAAAAGAAACTTCCTCAAAATTTGGAACCAAAAGTTCCAGTAGCTGGAGAAGAGTCCTTTAGGTCTGTTGCCATTTGACCTACAATTTCATTATTCAAGGAAGAATATTAATGAAAGCAATTTCAAATTTGTAATAGATTTTGCATCGGAACACTGATATTTACAAACTTCCTTCATACCATCAATGATATACAGTATGATTGCGTGATCTATTAGAACTGATTAACACCTAATTTTGAACAGTAGGTGCTCACAGACAATTACGCACAATTTGTAGATAGAAATAGTCAATACACAGTTAAGTAATAAATTCAAGAATACTGTATCTTGTGTATGGGTGATACATAACAGTCGATAGAGGTGGATTCTGTCAAACTGTTGACTTCTGCATTATTTATTTGTTTGTAATGATACTGAGGATGGATTGAACTTTTACTTACGATGACAGGGTACACTTAGAATCATCAGGGAAATCCAGGCAAAGTAAGAACATTACAGGCCTGTGGAAGATATCATTTTATTTAGCATCTTTCAGGCAGAAAACTTAGGAAAACAAATGAAAAAGTAAAACAAACTCTAACAGTATTACCGTGTCTAAAGCCTCCCTTCAATTACATTTATCTTAAAATCTACTGTGAATAACTAGAGCTGTGAATACTACTGCGAATAACTAGTAATTCTGCAGGCATTCAACAGTGTTTTGATCTGTCGTTCAGATTTTTCAATCCAAATAAAGATTTTACAGTGAAGTGGAATACATGAGGCCATCTTCTGTGTCTGACATTGTGTAAGTACAATGTTCCACTTAATTATACAATTATACAATACGGTGTAGTGTTTTGTTCAATTCATGGCTGAAAAATGCTAAGTCTGAAAAATGTGACATCACCCCTCCAACGTATCAGTCTCCTACTGACGACACAACATTAATGGCACTTCAGTATCAGATGGTAAAAAATCATTTAAACATACATGAGGTGCTTCTGCAAATACAGCATATTAATGAACGATCTTCACTTACTTGTAATTGTCAGTGCAGGTGACATCATAACCAAGGGTTTTCAGCCTGTTTTCTAATATCTTTACAGTATGAGTTCCGCAGGAATCTCTGTGAGAAAGGATTTTAATATTATTGCAAGTCTTTTATTATCTAATTTCTTTTCACTGAACTTGGTGGAATTAGTAAAGTAAATCCCCATTACTTTGCCTCTTCTATATTCCTTAACACCTATGGAAAACTGGTGTACATTGCTATTTATAATGCTTCATTTTCTTACAGTCGTTTAGTATTTTATAGTCAGTTTGCAGAGACTGGAAGATTGGCTTCAGCCAGCGTAGCATTTGCAGATTCTATTAACCAATATTCCCACTTGTAATATTTCACTAGACAAACAGAAAAAGAGCTAAATAATTTTGTAAAAATAATAAGTAAGTGTTTCATTTGTAATATTCTTTGGCAGCTATTTATGTAGTGCTAAAGTTGATGCTAGCTGGCTTTACAGAATAAGCTGGTTATAATTAATTAGAATTATTCCTGTTGATAGAAGCTTGTCCTCTTTCTTGAATACAGAACAATAGAAAAACACAAGGAGAGAGAAAAAAACAGAAACAGTCCTAAACGCAGCTTATGTGTCTAGCACTGATTTTTTAATTCATAGTCCAATTAGCAAAAGAAAGTTTAGCATAGTATAGAACCTACTGAGACCTCTAAAAGTTGCACTAACATCAAGTATTAAGGCCAGTGCTACTTACCCATTGGTCAGTAAATACGACTCTAAAGAAATCATATGGGGACCAACAAAATCATTGTGAAAGCAATTGATAAAAATACACAAATATTCCCATGCATCCAGACAAGTCCAAACTGAAAGATAAATTAACACCCAGTGCTTTTCTTAATTTTTCATTGTCTTAAGGGTGACCTTTGCAAAGGTGAGCTGTATAGTTTTTTTTTTTTTCAAAAGGGTATGATTCTTTGATTTAAAGAGAAAGGCTGAGAAATGCTAATCTGAACTATGCTTCATAGACTCCACAGCACTACGGTAAAATATGTGGTCTGGGTTGGCCATGCCAAAATTGAATGAAAGAGAAGCAAAAGGAGATAGGAAAGAGAAGAGACGTGAAAGGGAAATGACACAAAATGAATGGATGCAACTAAAAAGTGTCGAGTAGCAAGAACAGAAGCCTCATGCTCCTAAGAATGCAGATGACATCTGGGATTCAGTCACCAGTGGTGCATATAGTGACGTCTGAGACCATTTCTCTGGACCTTTTCAGACAGGGCAGTTTTAAGACCAATGAAGTGCCATCAGGTTGTATTAAACTGCAGGGACCCTGCAGTTGGGATAAACCTGACTTCCTCTGCACCTCTACCCCCGACTCATCTATGTACATTTGTAGGGACCCCCACAAAAGCTATAATGAATAGACTATTTAATTCTTCCTTTAATCAATCCCAAACCAGGATTAATTTCTGGCCTAATGATTTCATTTTTTTAACTTCACAGTCCATTTTCCATTATGTTTCTGTTGAAAATTGTGACTTGGTCTTTGGCTATCTACCAACAGGCTATTCTGTTTGGACTAATCTGTTTTGTATTGTTTTGTGGGTTTTTTTAATTAAATTAACAGCAAAATTAAACCATTTTAAAGCCTACTTTTTATTATTAGCTTGATTTTAAGTACTGAGAGAAGATGAGCCCCCTGGTGGTATTTCTCTGCTTCTACTAATTTTCAAACAGTTAAAATGATAGGTGAAAATGAAAAGAATACACATGGCAAGGCAAAAGAAATATTTCACACCAGCATTTAATCTAAAACTCAGACTGATGCTTTTCTTAGTGAAACTGTATGTGCTATATCTTCACTCAAGATCTGAGACACACACACACCTCTCTGTAACTAAGAGTGGACTCCAGACCTAATATTAGAATTCACATTTTGTCTAATTCTGGTGTTTCTATACTCTTTGGGAATGGCAGCGCTTGCCTTCTGTGTTAGTGAAAGCATCTAAAATATTTTTAGTTTAATTTCTATGCAAACATAATCAAACTGAAAGATAAGATGAAATTTTAAAGACAGGTCCAAAAAGGAGGAATTAAGTTTTTTTGAAGGCATAACTTACGTATCAGCTCCTCCAATATCATCTACAACCCAGATGACAATTTTTGAGATCTTGTCTTTCTGGAGATTAGGTATTTCATAATCTGCAAAAAAACTGATTCAAGAAACAAATTTTTAGAACTATAAAAAACATGAAAAAAAATAATCTTTTTCCCCTTTGCATTAATCAAGGCTCTGATCCTTCTGTGGGATATGGGGTTACTCAATTTTACATTTATATCTTCTGATTACAATCAGACTCAACATAAAGAAGAAAAAATCTGATTCACATTCTGAATGTCCTCAAAGGTCAAAATCATTTAATCAGAAGTTTTGTTTTCATATTCTTTGTCTTAGAGGGGCTCAGCTGAAAAAAGGTTACAACTTAGAGGTGAACCAAAATTAAGTGAACTTTAAAAAATGCAAAAGCAAACCAAAACGCATTTGATACTTAGTAAAAAAGAAAAAGTCATTCTTCAAAAAAGTTATTGCTTTTAGATACAGTACAATTTTGTTTTAAATAAAAAAATAACAACATCCTCAAGACAAATATATTTTTAGATACAATATCACAGCAACAGTAAAATGAAGTATTTGTCTAGGATACATAAGACCATAAAGGAGAAACTTCGAGACGTGTCGATCCTTCGCCTAGGGAATCTTCCACTTTATTGCTTTGTGTAAATTGACTTTGATAGGTACTTAAATAACAATTAAAACAAAATAATAAAATGGCAACTAAATCATAGAATCATAGAATGGTTTGGGTTGGAAGGGACCTTAAGGAACATCTAGTTCCAGCCCCCCCTGCCATGGGCAGGGACACCTCCCACTAGACCAGGCTGCTCAAAGCCCCATCCAGCCTGGCCTTGAACACTTCCAGGGATGGGGCACCCACAGCTTCCCTGGGCAACTTGTTCCAGTGCCTCACCACCCTGAATTTAATTTTTTGTGAGATGCAGGCATTTCAAAGCCACAGATTTCTAACCCTTCCAGCAAGATGTACTGTAATGACTTCCAGCCTTTTAATTCCTTTTTTTTCCCCTCAGAAAGCTTGTAAGGGCTGCATCTCCACTGAATGCTTGGTCCGAGCCTGAGCCTAGGTGTGTGCTCTAATTTGCCTATAATGAGTTTTCTTAAATGTCTACATCTGGGCTGCAGCTTCTCTTAGCCACTTTAAATGCTCTGAGATGCCCCCCAGACTAGAAGGGACTGTTAGTTGTCACCTCCTGGATGAGACCAGTGATGTCAACGTGACTGCCACTCTGTCCTCCTGGTGCCTGCAGGCAAACTACTGGTGCTCTGGCGTGGAACCTCTGTTGGCAGCCAGCCGAGACCCATTCATGAAGTTAGCAAGTTAATTTAAACTTCTGAAGTGGAACATGAGGAGGCGGATACCAACAGTTGCCCTCTCCGGTCAACTCTGGTTAGCGGTGACTAACCAGAGACCAGTAGCAGCACCAGCAGGTTTGCCTGTCTGTCCAAGGTGTCCAAGCCTGTCTTAAAGACGTAGTGAAAAGATAACCAAAAATAAAGATTCCCATTTTTTTTAACTTATTTTCCCATTCATGGATATGTTAATGCCAGTAAAAATGCAGCTTTCTCCAAAAGATAAATAAATCTTTAACTAGAGGAGTCAGAATCTGTGGAAAAACAATGTACAATTGGCTTCAGTAAACCAATTTTTGAAAGGACTAATATTATTAAAGAATTCTGCCAGCTAAATTCATACTGTGTGAATGAGCAAAGTTATTTTGCAGTGAAGTGAGAAATAAACCTTAACTGAAATGGTAACAGGTGACTTAATGATGATTTAAGTGTACAAACTTTAACGCAGGATAAACTTTGGAAGTGACTTTGAAATGCCTGAAAACAGATGAGAGATGTTTAGCAAGACCGGTAGATCTTTCAGATTACCTTCTGCTATTAATTATTCAACTCTAAGCCTCTTTCAAACAAGATCTCTTAAATTAATTCAGTTATAAACGGGACAGAAGATAGACAGCAAAGAAAACAGATGGAGTAACTGGCTTTGGTTTTTTTCATGTCAGGCTGTGTTCCAGTGGTGGAGATTTCACTGGTCACGATACCACCAGGCAGGTAACCCAGGGAATTGGTGGAAAAAACTAATTTATGTGTAATAGGTTTCTGAAATAAGGAATCTGTAGATTAACAGAAATAAGGAATCTGTTTCTGAAATAGGGACTCTATACAGGATTCTGGGCATTGACCTGCTGCCAGGTATTATCATCTGCATAAGACTTGATCCCAGCTGACCACCTGACCAACCCAAGGAGACCATATGTCTTCTTGATTAGCTGAAAGCTGTGTACAGAGATGGACCTTTTGGGGGGTGGAGGTAAGTAGGTAGTATGGGTTTTGGTACAGACGGTTCTTGTTTCTCTCCTATCCGGAGATAAAATTAACTTTTCAATGTTTAATTTTAGTCCTCAGAGAGCATACAGGAGTAGATCTGTTCTATGGGGGTTTTAAAGATTTTTTTTTGATCTGCCTTGGACAGGACAGTTGCTGAGGTGAGGAAAGATGCATTTTTCATCAAAGGTAGGCAGTCGCTACAGCCACATATTCAGTTAAAGTTCTTAAGGGTGTATTTTTACAATAAGCTTTCATTATAAGCTTAGATGAACTTCTGCATAGTGGTATACCTATAAATCAGGGAAAATACATCTGTCCTTAATATACGAGGGAGTAAGGAGAAGAGGAAGCTAATCTTTGCTATTATCCTTCTCAATGATCTTTTTTGCTTTCTTATTCCCCAATGGATCTCAAGCTACCTCCTCTCTTGGTCATGGAGAAATAGCAGGACCAAGCACTTTCACTAGACAACTTGGAAAGTTCTCTCCTAGGCCTGACAGAGGCTATGCTCCCTGTGATGTCCTCTTCTTGGAGGTGTTCCTGAATAGAAATTTTCTAACACTCATTTTTTTTTAAGACATACACATTTTACCACAGTATGTCGGCTGGCTTGAAGGCTGCTTTCAAAGAGCATTTATGCTGCTTGCCACAGCAGTTTGTAAAATGCAGGAGTCAAAAGGATTGTTTCCATCCATTTCATGTTAATTCCTACAGCTGGGGACAATTAGCAGTTGTCCCCACAACTCAGCAGACTTTGATGTAACAGGCTGTTTCAGCCATGCTTTGTGCAGCAGAAGACCCAAACAACTGGTTGACCTTTTTTTTGCAGGCATCAGACCTTGTACACATAAATAAGTCAGTTTTCTTACCCTGGGTCTGGATAAGCTCCTCCGACAGAAGAACCATTCAACAAGACATGTATCACCCCAGAACTCTGCTGTGCATACTGCAATACATAACAATTACATTTTTTTTTCAGAACTCATCTTACACACTTGTCATATGACTCAGTATTGTATTGCAAGCAAAAATGACCAAGGAAAGAATTTTACCAAGAAGAGTATCAGAATTCTGAAAATAACACGAAACTAGCACCCTAGCAGGTCACTGCAGTAGAGAGGACAAGAACTAAACAGCCAATGCATTAATTCAATGCATCTTCTCAAACTATTTTCTCGCACCTATAGTTACTTCAGCATAGGAAGAAAGCATTTTGGCACTCTGTGTTGGGCTTGATCTATGAATTTGGTTTCCACCAAGGCTGTCAAATGTCACTTAGGACCTGTATTCAGTAGACAATTAGTGTGATTATTGTGCTTAGTATATGCTTAATATGTATTAACAAAGCTAACACAGAATTTAATTTAACTTAATAACACATTATCTAGCTAAGGTGAAAGTTAGGTTCCTCTTGCTAAGACACTATTTCCAGGCTAAAAAAGTGTATTTGTATCAGAGGAAATAATCTAGCACCGTTACAGACTTAAATCTGTTTTAATCCAGCCATGTTTTCCTGAACCACCCAGGACACACTCACTAATGTTCAAAGTCATGCACTACTTACAGTGATTGAGGCCATCCTCCAGAAAGATTCCACCGCGTTGTTCTCACATTCCTGTGTGGTAGGGCAGGATTCATAGTCCAGTCCTGTAGGAAGGCACATGATTTGTGCTATTTGAGAGATAATGGCCATAAAAAGTGACCTCAGAAAGCAATTAAATATATTTGCGCATTACTCACTGAACATACCAGATGGTCTGACATAACACTGAAAGCTGGAAGTTGTATTTTTTGTATGATTTTCCATCCTTTGCAGTTACACAAACAGTGACATTCTGTGGATTCAATAATTTGGCTGAAATGACTAACTCTATACCTCGGATGCAGAGAGCTCCTCATTCAGAGGATTGTGAAGGAGGTTTATCTCCTGTGCAGCACTGTTTAGATTTCACTGTGTGTTCCCCTGACTGCAACGTTAAATATTCACACAAAACAGGAGAGAATGAGACAGTGAAGCTATCCCTCATTTTTCATGAGGTGAGAGCAAAATTAGCTCCTCCAGAACACAGCAGTCAGTCTCCATTATGGTTTTACAGACAGATGTTTAATATAGCACTCATCGTCTTACCAGTGCTGTCGGCCTGCCCACACCAGTTCAGAAAATCTGCAAAGAAGCCAAACAGAGTATCACCCAGAGACATGTAGCGACGGCCTCTGCCAGCAAAGGTATTGACTAGCAGCTGATTATTTTCCCAGAAGAGAGACTACATAAAAAAAGGAGAAAAAAAAATAGAGAAGAAATGACCATCACTTGGATGTGGACACGATAAGATCACAGAGTGTTGAAAACAGTTTAAAACATGTTTTGGTATTTCTTTCAAAATAAAGCTAATAACCATAAATGTTAGCTATCTCTTTGGAGGAACGAAGTTGTTTGGTTTTTTTTGCAGTCGTGTAAATTCTGATCACTACAGGCTTGAGGGCATTCATACCATGAGGAGAATGGAGATAGACCTACATTAAATAAGGTTAGGCCTAGCTTTGCCTTCCTCAGCAGACAGATTTAGGGAAAGGGAGAAAAAAGGGAAGACAGATATTTATAAGCCAGATATATCTTACCAAAATTCTCTCACACTGCTATGTTGGCTTATGGTGTCAAAAAATCACACGTTTAGCTGTTATTTCTGTGTTTGCAAAACTCTTCCATGAATTAAGCTATGTTGACAGGAGTATTTATTGGTTTAGTTTGTGTCATTTAGAGATAAGGAATAATTGTGCTAGAGGAAAAACTGCTTTAAAGCACGACCTTTTAGAGAAGGCCAAAGCACACGTTCTGATGGGATACGATGGCATGAAGAGCTGTGGTGTTTGCACTTTCACAGTTGTCTCCAATTGCCGGCACCTCAAACCCTTACTGTTTTCTAGCATATAACGGCATCTTACCTCATTTCTGCTTATGCTTGTTTAACATGTTGATGTTTAACATGTTATTGCCCTGAGACTTGGCTGTGAGGAGTGGAAGCAAAAGATCACAGCAGGCACAGTTTTTGCAGGCAGAGCACCTAACTCGAGGAAAAGTAGTAGTGGAAGTTCAGGGACTACAACAGAGCTCCCAGCACAGCAGGAAAAATGGGAGATCTTTGGTATGAAAAGAGAGAAGTTGCTGAGAAGATATTGCATAAAATAAATTCAGCCAAACACACTGAAAAATGCCATCAAGCCTGAGCCTCGTTCGTAAACTACAGACAGGCCAAAAATAATGAATCATGAGTCATCCACAGAATGACTCTTGGTCAATTTTGAACTGTGTCATGGAAAATCTGCTGGATGTCACAGGACTCTTAACGTAACATTAGTAATCATTACCTTGTTAGGTGGAATTGTGTGCAATGACAGGTTGATGAATAATTCGTAGTCCTTAGGTAGAATGCTGCAAGGATCCTTGTTAATAAATGCATTTTTAAATGCTTCCCACATCTCTGAACAATTCTTCTCACTGTAATAATTGAAACAAACAAATAGCAGAATTGTTTTTTTCAGAGCACAGCAAGAAAGTAATTTTTTCCAACTTCTTCAAATTCCCAAATTAAACCGCCCACAAGTTTAAGATAGAAAACTGAAGTCAGGGTGGTAGAAAACTTGCACCCCAGGAGGAGCATATAGATCTTGTCTTTTCCTGACTCCTAACAGCAGCAGATTAGGAAGGAAAGCAAGAAAAATATTAGGATTTACACTGTAGAATTAGAAATACATAGTAATTCAACAAAAATCTTGGAAGGTACTGTATATGTGGTGAACTTGCTACCCAGCACTATAGAAATACTAAAGAAAACACTCAGAAATCTTCCAGATTCAAAAAGCCATTTCAATTAACGCATAGATAAATGTGCAAAGCTACCGAAATATAAAACTACTCTTATAATGTCATATTCAATTGCAGGAGGAGTTACTAAAAAGTTTCAATGGTAGAATAATGGTTTTGACAGAGAGATGCCTTCTGTATATAGGCCCTAGGATTATGCAGCTTTACCTTGCTGGAATGAGTACCGTGACTGTGGGACACATACTGTCATTGTGCAGTGACTGTGAATCCTACCAGAACACTGTTAGGATTCAACATTTAAACTGCCTGTGAAGGGAGGCCTGAAATAAGATGCTAGGCTCTACACTTCAACAGTTCCCTTCTGCCAGCTCTGCCTTGGGGACAATAATCTCCCACGGAAGGACAGGACAGGGCATCCAGGGATGGAAGTGTCTTATCTCTCTGGATTTGCAGGATCTCATCTGTCACAACTCTGAGCCTGCCTGGAGTAATTAAAAAGGGAATTGCTGCTTTCACCACTTTCCCACAGTACCTTCCCTACATACTGTGTGACAATGTATATGCCGGGAACACTCTGCGGAACAAAATAATGTGCACACAGCATTCCTAACACGCACAGCTGTAATTGCAAAGCTGTAGCTTGAACAACAGTAGTCCCAATAAGTAAACCAAACTTTGCCAGTAGAGTGTTTTGCTCATTTAATGTCATCCATAGACGGTGGGGTTTCTGCTGGCGCTGATGCTGAATGTCGCAGATACATAGCTAAAGTTAAAGGACCCCTTGTGATGAGCTACGTAGCTCCCACGCAGGAAACTGACCACAGATTCTCTTACAGAAATCTCTAGTCAAGCTTCCAACAACTGTATTTTAAAAAACCCAGTATTTCATAAGCAAATATGGGATCTTGATCTGAAAATCTTTAGTGATACAGTATGACCCTTGATCAGTAGTTCCAATGCCTAAATACCCTGACTTGATAAAGGGCACCCTATTTCTGATTTCAAGCTGTTAAATTTTAGCTTCTGACAACTGCATATACTTATCTCTCTTTCTGCTTAAGAGCTGCCTACTCTAAGCACTCACTTATTCATGCTAGTACTTGTAAATTATGATCAACTGAACTCTTAACATCTTTCTTGACAGTTGAATCCAGCAGTAATTTTCTGGTTAATTCACATATTGCATTTTTTTTCTTCATGTCTTCTCACCCAGGTTTGAACATCTTGTAAATCAAACAGATTATTCTGCTCTGTTACTCAAAATTTCTTAGCTGGCAAAAATACTTTTTGAAACTACAGGGGGGGGAAGGACTGTAGTTCAGGACAATTCCTTCCAATCTTAATAGACACTATTAAGTCATATTAGATTTATTTCATACTAGTCAGTTAAAAAAATATGTTTTCAAAACTTCCATTATATACTACAAATAAAGAAATACAGGGGAAATGCACTACAGGGACATTTGTGTTATACAGCATACTCCTATTAGAAAATTTCAAATATGATTTTCATTCAAATCCTTCACTTCTGCATGACCATAACATTTCGTAAAACGCATCTTCTAACTGCCATTTTGCATGTTCTGTTTTAACGTAAGGGAAAGTTCTTCTTACGTTTCTACAAACATCTTTATGTTTTAACTATGATGCAGGGGAAAGACAGGCTTTGCTAGCTTCTTTTCAGTTAGTGAAGTATTTTTAAAAAATTATTCTATTTGCACATAAATTCAGAAGCAAAACCTATCCAGGTGGCCATGACTCTGTAAAAGCTAGCCTGAGGGCAATTAAGAAACAGACAATGAACAGAAAGGGTTATAAATAATTAGAGTATCTGTTTTGCACCTGTGCAATATGAAATTTCCATTTTGTTTAGATTACAGTATTTGCTTATAGACCTAAGGGAAAGTGAAAAAACATAATAATATGAAATTAATCGTGCAGTTCTTCTTTCTATGGTGCCCTTTTGGGCCTTTATTCAGGAAAGCAGTCCTAATAACCATGCTATTCTGAGAAAGAATACTTTGATGAATGTGTTCAGACTTCTCAATTTTAAAATTATATTGTGAAAATGTCACAGGGATTAACTAGACCACAAAACTGTCATAAACATGAGACATACAGAAATACTTTCGAGAATATTGTATTTACATTTCTAAAATCCCAAATCATTTAACAATAAAGTTAACATTTCCATAGTAACAATCCTTTATGTTGCTCATTTTAGTCTATTCTGTACTACTAGTCAAGTCCTGCTTCAGACATAAATGAAGGAACAGCTGTTAACTCCAACAGGAACTCTACCTACTGCAAGACCAGATTTCATACACCAACACAACTGTTAACTGACAAAAGTTTTTGTAGTTTATACTATATATTATACTGTAGGTCTGTTATAGTTAAAGTTTACTGGCACCTTCCACTGTGACATGTTTATAAATTTGCCAAACTTGAATTGTTCAGCTGAAATTTTAGTAGTTACTGGCATTGGGATGATTTTTTCTTTCATGAACCAAAACGCTTCTGAGAAGTTAAGAATGTTATTAGGAAGAAACATATTGTTTTGCCTTTGTTAAAAGCCACAAACCTTTCAGTCCTGTATCTTCTTATTTTGCAGCAGGAACTGAAAATGGGAGGTTGGAGGAAGGAGGTGATATTTGCCGATATTACGCAACATAATCTAGCCCTGTTTAAGACCACAATTCAGTTCTGCAGAAACCCAGCCAAGGCCCCTCTGCAAATACCTCTTCAAACTATGAAGAAAAGCTTTAGTGGCAGAATAAAGGACTGAACCCCAGGAGACTGTCCTCCTTTTTTTTTTTTTCCTTTTTACTGAAGCCCAAACAACGTAAGGATGACAGAAAAAGCAGTCATTTTAGCAAAGCGTGTGATTTATCTCCAGTTCTGTAATTAACACAGACAATGAAAGCTCATGGGTAATCATACTTCAGCAGTTGATCACTAATTGATTTTTCAGGTGGATGAGCTAAACAGTCTCTTTCAGTACCACAGGACAGCAATAAAGTGTGGTGCTTTCCCTTTTACGTGACCTGACATACAAGGCATGCAAAGTAAAGCTGGTCTTCCCAGGAGCACTGTCAGATTTGGTACTTCAGAAATACCATCTCCACCATTTATTTCTGTGCAGTGTTCTCCTTACAGAACACTGTGGCACTAGGGGGGGAGCAATGTGAAATAAAAAGTTGAAGGATTAAAAACCTTGCCTTAATTATACTACTTTTATTAACATGACAACTGTCAAAATTCATTTTTTTGTTTTCAGACAGCTACAAGCATGTTGGCTTCAACAGGATCACTACTTTCCTGGCTGGGAGCAAAACATCAAGCTTCTGATTAATAATCATTTTGCACAGAACATAAAAAACTAATCCATAAACAAGCAAAAACTTACCCAACAGCAGGATTCACAATTCTAATATAGTCATAGCACCTTCCGATGGCAATACTTTCCAGGTTTTGTGTTGTACCTTCACCTTTCCATTTTCTTCCCTGCACTTCTGAGAAGCTGTTCATAAACAGAACAGAGACAAGTAAGAGAGACAAAAGAAGGCTCTTCATCATGAATTCTTGACAACCTGAGTTCTTAAAAAAACAGACAAAAAAAAAAAGGAGAGTTAAATGATACAATTTAAATAGAAACCTGGAGGCTTAACATCTAATAATTGCAATACTGGCTACAGCTCTGTACACAAAAGACGAAGTTAGACGGAAATGTGAACCTTGCTGGGGACTCTAATCTGTTTCCTGAATGATTGCAGCACAGGGATACATCACTTCCTCATGGCTAACTGTTCCCACTTCAGTAAAAATAGACTTTTAAGGCCATGATATTGCCACCTGGTGATAACTGGGAAGAATTACAACATATTTCAGCAAAGGGAAGAAAAAACCCTTACCACTTCAGTATTTTCGATGCCTTAGGTTCGCTTAATACTCATTGCCATGCTACACCTTCCTAAAACATCACAAGAGCTTGCAAGAAACATGTTTTAAACCAGTTTCTTTTCGTTTTAAAAGGGCTATACTTTTTGCACATATTTCTCTAATGGCTGAAAAAAATGCTGGAATGCATACCAAGAACCAAAAAATTTGAAATACGCACGTAAAGCAATGATTGCATAAATACCCAAATTCTCATGTGATCTTGTATCACACACAGGGGTAACACCAGTCAGCTCTTTTTCCATCTCTCCACTGGATACTGACAGTGACATTTTAGTGTGATGACACACGTTTTAAAGTCTTCTTCATGAACAAAACCGCCTTGCAGGCAGGAATCAATCATAACGAGAACAAAAAAGGATTAAGAAATAGTTCCTGTGCACTGAAGAAATCTCTTCAACTTCTGTTTACTCTCATTCTCCCTCCAGCTTTTTTTCCCTAAGTACTTTGTTAGACCATCAAATGGCATCAATTAATCTAAGCTTCAGTGTAAATATTCTGTGGTACACACTGCTGCAAATACAGCCACACTACTTTTTTCCCTTAAAAAAAAAAAAAAAAATTTCAACCTTAGAGTAATTTGTCTATGGACTCACATTTCTGAGGAACATGCGTTCTTTTTCTATTAAACACTCTCCATGCCTCAGTCAATATATACATCTTTATTACTTATGTACTTATTTATATAGTGTCATGCTTACATTGAAGCACTGGTACTCAGCTGATGGATTTTCCTGAAGGCAAAACCTTGCTAATTATCGAGTAAGTTGCTGATGATAGATTTCTCCTGTAAATAATATAAAGATAACCAGTTGGTTTGTTTCCTGCAGCAGAGTCTTCAGGGAAGCCAGATTTACCCAGAAATGGATGTGCAATGTTGTGCTTGATACGGTGGAGACACCACAAGTGCTGTACTTCAGTTATTTCTCTCTTGCTTTTTCTCCCTATTTCTCTTAATAACCTCTCTGAAACATGCCCATGCTCATAGGGCACCAGCATGTTAATCAAACGGTTTCAAGTCACTGCTTCGGGTTCAGAATTAGAAAGTGCAATAATCCATGGGAGTTAATGAATTTATGTTTTTATTATCAACTTTGCTGCAACCAAATTTTGCTCAGTAATTTCAGGGCTAACAGAAACCAGAGGCATCACTGACGTGATCTTCTATATAGAACAGGGCAGAAATTGTCACTGACTTTTGCATCAATAAAACTTCTGCTTAAAATACACAGTGTAAGTTAAAAAGAAATAAAGACAGATACCCAGTTTTGAAATGGCTTTTCTCCAAGGACACCCCAGGTTAGGACTCATCAGCTTCGGGAAGCAGATGTGAGTGCTGCTCAGTGGTGTTCTGCAAAAAGAGACAGCCTGTCATAACATCCCAGAGGGAATGGAAATGAGTCCAACAACTGCTGGGATCCCCATCTCATCACCTATCGAGCTCCCTTTCCTCGCTGGCCACTTTTAGAAACACATCATCAGGCCAGAAGCACCTCTGATCTAACTCAGCACAGACATTTTTAATATATGTTCTTAGTTTTGATTTAAATACTTCATGTGATGGTGAAAATGACGCGCCTCTGTGGAAATTGTTCCAATGGTTTGATATCCTTGAGATTCAAACCTTAGCTCTGGGCTGAACTTGTCTACCTTTAGCTTCCAGTCATTGGATCTCATGATGTCTTTTTCTGCTACATTAATGAAGAATCTACCCTCAGAAATCTTCTCTCCACGTAAATTCTTGTAGAAAATGACCAATCTCCCCTTAAACTTGTCCATGAAAAATTCAATATTTTAATCCCATTATCAGGCACTTTCTCTTGTAGTGTTGTACTTCACCGCCACAAACTGGCTGTCCACCTTGCCTCCCAAGGCCTGGCAATTCACGCTGGATGCAGATCACTATCCCTCGCTCTCTGCCCCTCTCTCCTAGAAGAGGTTATTGCCCATGAAGCAGAGTCAGCAAAATTGGCAGCGTATCTGTTCTGGAGATACTCTAGTTCACAAACTGAATAATAACTCAAACCACCATGAAATTCAGCATATGCTTATGTTCTGAAGCCCTGGAAGATGAGGAAGGGACATGTTCTCTCTTGTTATTTCTACCAGATGGGAGTGGTAACTTCCAGCAAAAGGAAGGTATAACAGGTGGGAACATTACCCATCTATTACTCAGGCATGAGTTGTCGGCAGAACAACCCCAATTCTGTATGACTTCATGCTTTATGCCTGGAAATATGACCTTGGAACTGCTCATATTAACAAGCTCCTCTGTAAGCAACGATCTTCACCAAACGTTGTTTCTTGAGGGTTTGTGTCTTCGGTGCGTAATTCTACCTACAGCAGTAACCCGAGGTCTTCCTGGTATGCCATGACACAGTCTCTGTGCAAGAAACGCACAAGCCCAAAACCAGAGCTGCGCTTGCCTGCCAAGCAGTAAATACAACCATGTGCTGGCTGGCCAGCTGCGTAACACCTGTGCTTTGCCTTCCTTTTCTTCTCTCACGTGTAACTGCTTCTTTTTTTCCCAAAGTTGCACGAATTTAACCTTCTCAGATTCGTACATATTTGCAAATATGACTAAGTGGGTCAGCATGTTCAAAAGTCCTTGGAGGTGGAAAGGATGAATGGAAAAGGAAACACCCAATACCGCAATTGCTTAAGCCTCATTTCCTTAGATAAAGAGATAAAAAGATTATTTTGCACAGTGTGATCTAGATAACCCTCATCACCTGATCTCTCGTCAACTCACTGTCTACTATGGGCAATAGTTTTGCATTTTATTCCCAAGCATTAGTGCATTGAGGAATACTGGACTAAAAACGCGTGTGTGCCTTTGCTTGAAATATTTCAATCTGTTTACAGTTAACTGCTTACACCTATAAACTAGCTAGCTTTTTAATCTATTTGATATCTGCAACATAGATTTTATACAGTAATAGTTTTCAGTCAGGAAGGTCTACTGCATTTATAATATGCTTGACAATGCATTTTTGGGACATTGGGACACGTTGCCATGCTGGTCAACTGTTTTACTACATGTTGCCATGTTGGCTGACAGTTAAACCTTTCGTTAAACTGATGCACAATCTCAATTCTGCTAACTGTTCCTACTCTTTTTGAAATGTTGCATGGGCAGATGAGTATCAAAGGCTGATGATCCTACTCCTTTTGTCATGGATGTTAAACAAATGCAGTATTTGTTTATGTGGTACAAATGCTGCAAAAAGTTGGGTGGAGATTCCCCGACACAGCCCCATCTGGGACATACCACTTATCTTCATAGAATCATAGAATGGTTTGGGTTGGAACGGACCTTAAAGATCATCTAGTTCCAACACCTCCCACCAGCCCAGGTTGCTCAAAGCCCCACCCAGCCTGGCCTTGAACACTTCCAGGGATGGGGCATCCACAACTTCTCTGGGCAGCCTGTTCCAGTGCCTCAACACCCTCACAGTAAAGAATTTCTTCCTAATATCTCATCTAAATCTACCCTCTCTCAGTTTGAAGCCTTTACCCTTCATCCTATCACTACATGCCCTTGTAAAAAGTCCCTCCCCGACTCTCCTGTAGGCCCCCTTCAATACTGGAAGGCCACAGTAAGGTCTCCCCAGAGCCCTCTCTTCTCCAGGCTGCACAACCCCAACTCTCTCAGCCTGTCCTCACAGGGGAGGTGCTCCAGCCCTCTGAGCATCTTTGCGTGCCTCCTCCGGACCTGCTACAGCAGGCCCGCAGCTCCCTCTGGGACACGAGTTCACCCGCCCACACCCTCGATTCCTCGCACGTTGTCCCCTCCTCCGTTTATTCGTGCGAGTTTTCTTTACTTAATGCAAACGCACCACGCGATTTTTACTTCTTTTCGACTTCATTAAAGGCCTAAAACGCACTGAGCCGCCGGCGCGCCAGCTGACCTGCTGGGCACCGAGACCCGCCGCCGCGGGACGGCGGCCGCGGTCCGCGGCGCAGCCCAGGAGCCCCGCTGCACCCGGAGCCCGCTCGGCCTCTCCCCATGACGCCCCCGCCCCTTGGCAGGCCTGCCCT
>VYZM01014173.1:255408-319739 GCA_013398915.1 Dromas ardeola
GCCCCGGCCCCGCCGGCAGCTTCTCCTCACCGCTGCCGCGGGGCTCCCCGGCCCTTCCCGCCGCGGGTGGTGCCGCCTCCCCCGCCGCGCCCCACGCCCCCCTCGGGTCCCTTCAGGGCCGGGCCGGGGCTCCCCTCGCCTCCCGGCCCCCGGCGGGGTGTACCGCTCTCCTCATCCCGGAGGAGCGGCGCTTCCTGGCGGGGGCCGCGCCTTCCCGCCGCCTTCCCTCTGGTCGGGCCGCGGGGAGAGGGGGCGCCGGTGCTCAGCCGCCGGCCGCGCTTGCTGCCCCGGGGCTGGAACGTGGGCACCGGGGCCGGCCGCGGCGGAGCAGCCACCCCCGTTAGGGCGAGGGGCCGTAGGGCTGAGGGGGCGGCGGGGAGGCAGGCAGCAAGCCCCGTCGTTTTTTTGTTAAGTAACAGTTTTTGTTAATTGATGCCTTGCCTGGCACTAGCGCTGTGCGTAGTGCTCGCTAGCAGTCCGCAAGCGGCTCTGTTTGCGTTTTTGTGCGCAGCGTTTAATGGGGGAGTCGCTTAACGATACCCCAGGTAGGGTTGTTTTGTTTTTTTTTTTAATTTTAACTACATATAATTTTACTTGTGGACAAAAATGTTTTTTATTCTTGTGTCAGGCTAGTTAGTAATCAAGGCTGATGTGTCACCCGAAAGGCAAACTTTGCTGCAGCAGCTTTGAGCGTAATAGAAGGGTTCCAGGCAAATACTTCAAAGCCAGCACTCATACTGAAAGAAGTAGTGCCTCCCATCTCTGGGCATAAATGGCTGTTTGGAGACCCAGATTGGCTAACAGACATTTAAAAGGAGGGTGAAGTTACATGAGAGACAGCGTAATAGCTTACTGTTGCCAACAGGATGGGGGAATTCTCCCTTCCTTCCTCTGTTTTCCACATGCCACCTTGTACTGCTGTGGGGCTCCCCAGACCCCTTCGTGTGAGCCTGTTCAGTTTGCTAATCAGGTGAAGAAAATGTGAGTTGTTTTTTGCTAGGTTAGCTAACTGAACGAGTGTTTCAGAACGAGTCATTCAGACGAGAATGTGAGACCTTGTGTAATTTCACTTTGCCTTTTATCTGTGAGTGTATTTGCAGTTAACTTTATTTTTCTTCTGTGGCAGCATGAGAACTTCTGGTATCTTAACAGAGTGCATTTTACATGAAGGGAAACAAACATCTGGGAATCTTCTCCCCCAGCAGCAGTATTAGCATATTGTTGACAGCAGCTGAACAGGACTTCTTTGAACCTCCAGATATTGTAGTAATTTGGGTTTTGTTCCTAGAGAGGCATTTCTGTCACTTTTATTGACCCTCCTACAAAGTTTTGACCAAATTTACCACAAGTTGGTAAAAGTAAAACTGCCTGGGCAGGAATGGTTGGTTTTCCTAAATATTGGCAGATTTGATTAAAACTACCCAGTTTGCAATGAACAGAATCTCTCATTTTTTAAAAAGTTTTATACAGGAGTTCGCTTGCTTCCTTGTTCTTTTGAAGAATTGCAAGCATGAATGAATGGTGCTTTTTTTGAAGTATTCAATCTTGCATCCTTTAACCCTGTTTCAAAAGTTGGAGATTGTGCCTGGCCTGTGACCTTTGTATTAGAGTAATGCTAGCTTTGCATCAGAAAAAATATCTGTGAACTGTGTTTGACTTTCCTTCTTGTGTGATTGAGATGCTGTAATCAGATAAGACTGTAGTTCTGCTTACATGGCAATTATAATCTGTGAAGCCATGCTCTTTATCAATTTAGTTTGTCCTTGAGGGGGTCTTTCATTTTGTGAATTACATGTTACCTGCTGTTTCTCACGTTCCCTGCACACTGTATTGTAGCTGCTGTCTGTTAGTGGCTGAACTTACTAAATTCCACCAAATGTTAGCGAGGGTGAAATGGTTGCATCTGTGCTTTGCATTTCAACGAAACAACTATAATGTTTCTGATGGGTAAAGTATGTAGGCACTTTCTTTAGGACAGAGATACACAGTTTATTTTGTTCTTCCAGGACCTGATGTGAGACAGAACAGACATTTAACGTTTGGTGTATTAGGAAAGTTATCCTAGTTGTTTTTTAACTGTTGCTAGCAGAGATCTCACTAGAAGTTTTCTGCATTCTTAAATGGCATTTTTGCCTGTGTTGTGCACAGTGCCCTGGACTTGGATAACAAGAATAACTAAAATTCTGTTTTGTAAGGAAACCTACGAAGTTATCAAATCTATTGCCTACTCTGATGATTAGTAGATTCTTTAAGTCCTCAGAGGATGTACCCCCCTGTAGGTAGAGGAGTGCTACAGCAGACAGTCTTTATAGTTAAAATGCTTTTTCTAATGCCTGACGTCATCCTTGCCACATAGAGCAGATTCTGTTTTTCTATCTCCAGTGAACCGTTCTTCATTTTCAGAAAGATCGTGCGCCCATTTGCAAATTGTAGCTGTGTCCTCCATCTTAGTTATCCGTTTTCTGGCCTAAGCAAACGGGTTCATTCTTCTTCACCGTATGGGTCACGCTTTCTGTACCTCAGTGTACTTGTTGCTTTTGTCAGAACTGGGCTGCTTTTCTGTAACAGTTTAAGCTGACTGCCGCTGTTACAACTGCATGCCTTTCTTGCACCCATCAGCACTTGAAGTGACTCACAAAGGCCCTAAGCTGGCAGAAAACATTTTTTTCTGAAGCGGAGTGGTTTTTCTGCTGATGTAGTGCTGCCAGCAAGCACTGGTCAGATGAGTATTGAAGCCAATGCGAGGCAGAGGGTGGAACCATGACAGCCAGCAACTAGATTGGCTTAAGCGGCTGTGAAACCTCAGCCTAATTATGTCTATGTTTTCCTGAAATCTGTTGTGCAAAACAGGACACTGCTGGTGTTGACTAGAGCAGATGTGTTATTCTGCAAGCTCTTTTCTTGGGTGTTTTTTTTTTTTTAACAGCAGCATACTTGCTTTGTGCTTCTCTATAATCCCGTGCTTCTCTGAGGACTGATGCTCAAGTTTCCTTTCATATTTGTTGTTAGACTCCTGTCCTGTTTGTAGAATTATGCACTTGTTTAAGTCAACATGTCAGTGTACAGTAGAGGCTGTTTCAGTTGTAGCATTATGGTCTTGTGTGTCCTGCACCCGAGAATGCTCCACTCATGTACTACCAGCTTTCTTGCTTTCCCAGCTGTGGCTGAAAGTATCCTATCAGTCATGAGGCAGCACAGATTTCAACTCATCATGTATTGAAAATACGATTGTGGTTTGGCTGGAAACATTGGTAGCTATGGCTTGAGAGCACTATCTACAAGTGCCTGAGCTACCCTGAGATTTCCTGTAGACTGTATTAGTTTGCTGTAAGGCAAAACAGTATCAAAAATCTTAGAGAAATCGTGATTTGTAACATGTATCACTTTCCTCTTAAGTAGTTTGGGTATCTTCTCAAGAGGAAATCAGATTCCTTTTTCTAAGCAAATCTGTGCTGGCCGGTTGTTACTTCATTAGCTTCAAGATCAGGGCTGCTCAAGTAGCAGACTCTGGTCTAGATACACACTGCAATTATATTTTGGCTGAGCCTTCCCCAGGGACAAGACACCTGGTATTGCGGTATGGGTTTTCAAACTTCCTGTTGTCTGTGGAGTTACTGCAGCTGAAGAGTATGTTTTCAAATCTTTGTGTTGTAGAATTACCCAGCAAATTTAGGCTTCTTTAGGAAAAAGAATAGGAAAAATAATCGTGCTCTAAACTCTGTAATGCAGTAATCAGTGGTTGATGAACTTGTTCTCATGTCTTTCTGTCTGCCTTTCAAAACTAGCATGAGACTAAGTGGACCTAACAACTGCTGGAAGGGTTAATTGTTGATGATATCTTCTGTGCTTGTCTGGCCCCTTGATGAGCAGCTAGTTCATCTAGCCCACTGAAGTGGAAGGTGATTCAGTAAAACCGGCTCACTAAAGAGGTCAAACCAGCTCCAGAACCAGGTTGACAGTATGGGAGGAGGGGACAGGGCTAACCATTGCAGAAGTAAACAGCTGCTTTAATAGCTCAGCTTTATTGTGAAACCTTTGGGTGTGTGATCTTTGGATTTGTGGACGTCTAAGGTCCTTCTTCTGTTTGCCTGACTTCAGTCTTCTGTGATCGTACCTTTCTACAAAAGATGTCTGCAGTTATCTCTCATGGTTCAGTAATTACTTTGGCTAGTTCTTCCAGGAAACTTGGATCAATTTTGTCATGTTCTGCTGACTTGAATGCATTGAACTTGTATAAATATTTAACTAGTATTTTTCTTTTCTAGCCTATACTTCTGACTCCTTGTTAAAAATTAATTGCCATAAATATTTTTCCTAATTAACTTCCTTATGTAGACTTGAGTAAAGAAGACATTTAATTTTGCTTTTCTCATCTCTGCCTTTCCTGTTAAATAGTTGACTTAAAGTACCCCTTTTCTTCTTTTATCTACGTATATAGAGACTTTTTTGCTGTTTTTCTGTGTCCTCTGTCCTCCTTGTTTGAAGTCTCAGTGCTGTTCTGTGTTCTGTAGTGATAAATTCTTGGTTATTTTTGTAGGATTCTTTTCAAAACTTCCATATAGCTGAAAAGTACCTTTTTATTTTCTAATAGTGGTTTCTTTTGATAACTTGCATTTCTCTGTAACCTTTGTGTCTATGTCAATAGCCTTCTATTGTGCTTCAGTTGTTTCTCTTCCTTGCAAGCTTTGGCCTCTGCTGAAGAGAATGAATTGTTTTCACATGCTAAATTTGTGATGTTCTTACAATAAGGGTATTGCAGATGAACAATTTTAGAAGTGAAAACTACTACTGAATTAAGTTGAATTGACATTGTAAAGCACTGGGCAGGGAATTAGATGACCACATTATGATTACACTTTTTGTGGCAGCAAGGGGGACTGAAATCTGAAAAGTTAGATGAATTATCAACATTCTGACTTTCTATTTAAAAGTCAAGTATTTTTCGCTTGCTGTCCTTGAGAACAGAAAATGATTGTTCCATGACGATGTCTCTTTCTGTTTCTAATCAACAAATGTTGGTAAAGTCTTCGTTCTGCTTTTGAACTCCATTTTCAGTATTTCGGTACATTATCATTCATTTTCCACTGCTGCTTCAAATATGGGTGTGTTGATTTAGAAATTCATAGTACTTGGTTATTACCAATTAACATTCTGTAGCATTGGGCACTCACCTTCACCTATGCTTAGAAAGAATAAACAGCTACTTAGGGTGCTTAGTGCTAATAAGTCTGCAAATGATGGGCTACACTATGACTACAGGCAGAAGATGGAAGGAAATTAAACCTCCTCATTAGCATCCAGAGATAGGTGAGCAGTTTGCTGTCCATACCTCTGACTATTTCATCAGAGACTCTACCAGGTGTCTTTCCATCTTAGCTTCTGGATGCTGAATAGTTCAGTAACTTCTTGCTATACCTATTGTAAGATAACTGCTTTGAGTTAATTTTTCATGCAGAAGAATATTTTGAAGATGAATCTGGATGTGACAGTCTGTTTTAAATACCTTCGTTTTAAAGCAAATGCATTTTAAGTAAAGCGCCGAAGGAGATCTGAAATGGGGGACAACAGTGCTAAAACATGTTTGGAGTTTGTGAGGCTCTTCAGACCTGCATAGCAATTTCACTCCTTTTTTCAGGACGCTGCTAGTTCTTGTTGCCACCTCAAACCGTCTCTCCGTTTCTTTATTTATTGTCTAGCAAAACACATATTTTTTTTCTTACCCATCAGGTGCTTTGCTCTTTTATCTCTTTTTTTGCCCTCATAAGAAAAAACCCGAGGGTATTTTCTTATGCCAGAGACGGTAGCAGAATTTTTTCCAAGTAATTGCTTGGGACCTATTTTTGCCCTTGAATTGTAGGGAAAAAAAGTTTTCTGTTCACCCTTCGCATGTTGCTCTGATCTTTTGTCCTCTCTTCCAGCCTGCTCTGGAGAGCAGTAATAACCCACCTTTGCCCTTCTCTGCTTTAAGCAACAACAATTTATTCTCTCCTGCTCTGTGCCACAAAAAAAACCCCAGAAACTGATGCCATCTGAAAAGCTAGAGACTGTAATTAGCGTGCATCAGTGTTCCTACATGGTTACTGCAGCTATCATAGGATATGCTTTAACTGATTAAATGGAATCTAAGTTGTAATTCTTGAGAGACTTGGCTTTTTATTTGTTTCTGCAGTTAGTGCCCAAGATGAATTAAGCTGGGGTGGTGAATTATTCCAATGCCCACCTTCGACTGTGTTAGGAAATTGCAGTGAGACTGGTGCAGAAAGGCAAAGGCATTTTTACCATGTTTGTAGTTTGTGAGTTACTGCAGGGGAGAGTGGACAGGAGCCTTGAGGCTGCTGTTATTTCACTCCTGGGGCTTCAGATATCTCCTGACAGAAGGCCAAAAGGCCAGGTCTTAGCAGGAACCTATCTGTGTGAGGATATAAGACAGGAAGTCCTCTACAGCATATATAGTGAATATGAGAAATGCTGTGACGCAGATACCTAAATAATAGCATCATCACATATGTTCATCTTGCTTTCATTTGAAGCCTTTGTATTTCATACCCTTACTAGATTTTTCTTTAATGTTTTGTTGGGTTCATTTCTGCAGACCTGGTGACAGCCTGTGTCCTTTTATCCCTGCTAGACTTGTAGAAGCCACATAGTGAGGCGGCTCAGCTGATGTTACCAGTGCGTCCTGAGCTGTGCTTTCTGTTATGGTCCCCAAGGCGGCCTGCCACTAGTAGCAATTGCATCACCAGAAATCTTGGTGCACTCAGTCCTGTACTGTGATTTATGTCTCTTTGCGAAAAGCCCTTCATGATTCAAAAACTGATCTACAGGTGTTCATTAGACAAAATTGACATGTATGTAGTGCAGAGTGCTATGAAAGACACCAGTAAAAATGAAAATACAGCATCTTGTTTGCATCTCCACTGTGCTCTTACACTTGGCATTTATCAGCTTGACCTTAGCCTTTAAAAATACAGAGAGTACAAGATTTTACCTGCCCTGTTGCCTGTGCTCTTTGAAAAACAAAAAAATTTTGCCTGCTTTAATCTTTGAGTTAATACAGTGTTTGTTTTTCATTTTTCTTTTCGAAAGGCTATTTCAAGATTTTAGTTAAGCTGCAAAACAACTGACAAGATAACATAGAGGGCAGGATTATGTAGACAAGATGAGACAGACGGGCATTTGAAAGTTTTGTGTTTCATGTTGAGTTCTGCCAGGTCCTGTCCTGCCTGCCTTACTAATTGCTATTATTTTGGGTTGATCCACAGCCAAGAAAAGCACACAGGATAGAAAATCTGTATTACTCCTCTGCGTTAAGGCTTCATATATCCAAACAGCTGAAGCATGAAGTAATTCTCTTACTGTTCACCTCATATACCTCTACATAAAGATAAGCCAAGGAGCAGATGACACTGAGAGGACAGTCATCCTTTTTGCTAGGCTGTCTCGAAACTATAGTTCTTCCTTGGGGGACAATATAAACTGAGCTTCTTGTGGATTCCAAAGTAAGACGTGGCATGTAACTGCGTGTCACTGCAGGGTGTCTGGAAGACTAGTGCACTGACCAGGTGAAAAATGAACCCACTAAAAAGGCACAACTTCTTTCTGGATCAGTACACCAGACATCTCGCAGCTGTATAATTCCTAGTGTATTCCAGTGAGGTGGTAGGAATGTACTGCTGGCAGCAGAGGCAGGGCTGCAGCTTCTGGGTGTTTCCTTCTCCATCCCCACCTCCGAATTTACAGCAGATTAAGTATAACGTGAAACCATGTGCTCTTGGTATTGACACAGGCACACCTTGTTATGATCTTTGTCCTTCCATTTTCTTGCTCATAAAATTGAGATAATCTCTCTGCAGAGTTCAAGTTCCTTTCCTTTGACTTTTAGTGCTATTGCATATGTGAAGTGGTAATACCTAAAAATGTAAGAGTGTAAAGTTGTAGGTGACTAGTAATGCCATGTTGCTTTTTTTTTTCAGCTGGTGCTATTCTATTCTAAAAGTGTTGTTGTTTTTTTTTAATCCAAGTGGTCTGCCAGTTCCATAGTGAAAAAGATTTTACTGTTTGGTTTTTTTTGAGTTTTAAATCTGCTGAGTTAACTAGTGGTGGAAATGTAGTCTGCATTGATCACCAGGAATACGGTATCTTTATTTCACCTCTGTTGGTGATCAGATGCATGTATAGGTCTTAATAAGCACAGTGGTTACACATGGAAAAACCATTTTTCCTCTATTTTTGTTGTTTTCCAGCTTGTAATTGGGAGTAAAGAGGTAGTTGTAACTGGGGAAGTTGCAGCACAGCATAAACTTCGTTTACTGCTGTGCTAGTCTGATAAGAGCAGTGTACTTTTTCTTTATTCCTGTTTGCTACTTTCTCCTTGCCAGTTAATAGTATTCTTGGATGCTTTTAAGGAAGAAGCAAACCCTTTCTACTAATTAAATGTATTTTTGGCATAGATACTATGAAATAACTATTGAAGTTTACTCACTGTAAGTTAACATTTCTGTAAAATTAATTTTCTTCTAGGAAGACATTTTTCCATATTGTCATATATGTAAAATGCTTCCAGAATCCAAGTAATGCTGTGTTTTGTTTGGTGATTTAATGAGCAGTATTGAGCTTTCTTACTTATTTACAAAACTTTGGATAGAAATATCTGTCTTGTCTGACAGAAAGTTTCGATTTTTTAATGAAAGCACTAAAGCCACAAAGGCGATACAAGAGTTGAATGTGGAATTACCTTCAGTTGAGCGTCGTGAACATGAAGCACTGTATAAATAGCAATTACTGTTAATCTTGCCAGTATTGTAATCTTGTTCGTGAAGCACAAAAAAGAAATAATAGCTTATAGTAAGGAAGGTTGTCTGTCTGCTGCATCTCTGTACATTCATGTTGAACACATTAATGGCTCTGTTGTAGTCCAGTGGAGTTGAGCACTCACCTGAAACTGGTATATGATTGAGCTACAAAGATTTTTCAAGCGTAGCTGTTCTTTAATGGTGTAATTTGAGGTTTAAAAAAAGATGTCCATCAAGTGATTTCTTAATTCAGCATTACTATTTTTTCCTGCAAAAGAAGGATGGAATTACCGAATTGTGAATCAGCGGCAGAAAACTGCGAAGATCTACTTCTTCATAATCCTAATACTAGTTTACACATTGCTTTCAACCCTGATAAAAAAAAAAATATCAATATTTCCATTTTTTATTTCCATCTTGATTTTAAGTATTGTATACTGCAAAACCCCTAAATTGACCGGTTAAGAATGAAGAATTTTAGAGGAGAACAGCAGTCTTAGGTTAGCGTGACCATCCTCTTGTCATGCTGTTACTTGGAATAGATTTCGTACATTTTGTGACCTCATGGTTTACTTCATTGCTGGCACCACAGTGGCCCTTGGATTATTGATGTGCCTGCCCCAGTTTACATGAGAGAAAGTTGATGTATGGGTGTTTTTTTTTTTTTTAAGGGTTTAATAAATAAAGTTAATACTGAATTTAACAGCTCCTGACTACTTCTAGAGTATGCCTGCATGAGCCAAAGGTCTCTGAAGTGTTTCAAACAGAATTTGCAATGCGATTGACTGACAGCCTTTTGCTCAGGCTGTTTGGATTACGTAGAATTCTTAAGTTTCAGGAGGCACCAAGACTGTTTCTCTTGTGGTACCACTCCGCAATTCTTGTTCATGTTCCAAACACAAAAACAGTTGTGCTGTAACTTACAATTGTTCAAATCTAATCTCTTCAAAAGTCCAGAAAGCTCCCAGGTATCTCTAATGCCTGTGGCTGTGATAATTGATTTACTACGGTGTGTTTTAAGCCTGCCTAGGGATCACACGGGCACCGCACTTTATATTTTTGACCATTCAGCAAATATCCTTAATACAAGCCATTTCTTCCCCCTTGCCCTTCTCTTGGGATTCTCTGTCTGAGGTTTGGGGGGTGGTGGTTTTCTTCTTGTGCTACTAAACTCCCGCACAAGTTTTCCTTATGTAGAGCTGGTGGAACGTGGATCTCTAAGTGTAGCAGCTGCAGTCTGTTAATAGTCTTGGTCCCCCATCATAAGACTTCATCAGTCCTGGTAATGAAATTAAAGATCTGACCGAGTGACGTTGTTGCTAGGCTACTTGTCTTCTGAAAAGCCAGTTTTCCTCAGCTTCAGCTGACATTTTTAATGTACCTGATTCAAGTACAGTCATTAAACTTCAATATCCTCTTCATAGTTCCTAATCTCGTGGATATCTGCTGGAAGCCTCAGTAGCAGAGGTGAATATGCAAGCATTTCATGTTACAGTGGCTTCTATAACAATACATTTATAACAGGAATTCTAAAATTGGATGCACAAAGGGATTCTTTATTTATTCCAGATTTGTGGATGATAATAGGTAGGTTCAATAGAAGTTTGAGTCCTGGAAAAATTTTGGGTGAGGCAGATGAGAAGATGCCATTTTGCATCAGAACTAATTTTGTGGTGGTTTGTTGTATTGTTTTTTTTTTAAGCCAACAGTAAAATACAATAGTTTTGTCTAACCTTACTGTTATGCACTTCAGCAGCCTTGTTTACATTTTTGCATCAATCAAAATGCCAAGCATTTTGGAGCAAGTGGGTTTCTTGGAGAAAATAGGCTTTTTTGGGGACTGATCTCAGGTATTGTAGATCCTTATGGGTGGAATGAATGATTTTGAGACTTAGTCAAGAGAAATGTTACATTAGAAACCAAACTTCACCACTATTGAGGTCTGAATCGCAAATGGTAGGAGGTGAGGAGGCTATCCTAAAGAGGTATTTCTGCAGCCATCTCTTGTGCTTGTTCAGACTTCTGCTTTTCAGTGTGGAAAGTCTAGTCTGTAGTTTCATTTAGTACCATTGCTCTGTACATTGCGTTCTCTGAGCTTAGCATAGGGTAGAAATGGTCTTTGGAGCCAAAATCTTTTCCCATTTGTGATATGTACATAACAATGCATGCCTCAAATACTAACATAGTGGATTACAAATAATATGATTTTTTTCTGACCAACCAGTCAGTAGTTGGTCTAAAAGGTAAGGGTTTGAGTTTTCTCCCCCCCCAGTAACTTTGCCCTATTTTCTGTCTCTGCCGAGGCTAAGTAAATGTGTGCTTTTTTTTTTTTTCCGTAACAACAGTCATTTTGCTCATATGTACACCATGTAATGTACAGGAGGTACAGCTGAGTTGGAGTTGCATAAGTACTTGGCGGATGTCCAGTGTGTTTCGGTTGCATTGCTAGTGGTTGCCGGGAAGTGGCAATGCAGTGTCAGAATGAATAAGTGCATTTGGGTTTGTTTGTTTGTTTTTTTTTTTTGAACGATAGAAGTTTTAAATATCTGCTTATGGTTATTTTTGATTTATGTATTTTGTATGAACGTATAAGTCTCAGATTACCATTTCTAGTAAACTCCTTAGATTCCAGAATCTTTGTAAACTAAAATGCTTCTGGACACTCCAGTGGCTTGTTTTCTGAATTAAATTAAAATATTTCTGTTTTTAAAATGCTTGCTCTTGTATATTGCTGTAGGCTATGATTCTGGAAGCTGCAAGTGGAATAAAACAGAAGAATAGAAAAAATACCAATTTTCTACATTCACCAAAGGAAAACAGTTTTAAAACATTGTTGCTAATGGTGACTGTACACATGTAAAAATGGCACTACCGTGTTACCTAGAATTTGTGCTGTCTTGATTTTTTGGTACTTGGTTCATTGGAAACCTTTTCTAACAGCTAGTATAGTTTGTATTCACTTGGGGGGACTCAGTGTCACTTGTGGATAATATGTCCCTAAAGGTGGGCTCAGGGGTCTGTGACAATGACTTCTTAGTAAGGACTAAAACGTAGATCTGGGAAAGCGGCAAAGCCTTTCAGTTGCCTGCCGGGCTGGGGAGATTGCATTGATTTCTACCAGGAAATCTTTCTACATTTGTTTATCTCAAGGTTTCACAAGATTGGTTTATGATCCTTAAATACAACTTTGATTGTACTGACTTCTTAAAGCTAATGCTCTAATTGCATTGTTCGCTCAAGGATGATCTTCCTTTAAAAAGTTATCATACTACTTTGCTGTTTTCTTAAGCTCTGTTCATTCATGTGGAATAAGACGGTTACCTGCAGAATTTGTGTGATTAAAAGTAACATGCTTTTTTTTTTTTCAATGTGCATTATTGAATATACTAAGCTTTATTAAACTTCTGTAGTTATGGTTAGTTCCTTGTAATATTTCTAAAATTTATACCTTCACTTTTTTCTTCAGAGCCTGTGATGGGAAATGCAGTTACGTAGTTGCCACTGGAAATCAAAAAATTGTGCAATTCAGCCTTTAGTTTACTTAAACCTCATTCTCAAAGCACAACTTGTTGTAAAACACTTAACTTATTTTGGGGAGTTAAGAGAATTCGAGTGTGAATGGCTTACTGTTTAAATGAACTGTAAGCGGAAACATACATGAAATGACCATGCATAATGAGTTTTTGAAAGTTTTAAAACAAGTTTGAGGGTTTTATATAGAATTTGTGTCAGTTCCTGTTAACGAATAAAAATCAAGTGGCGAGTCAGTCATGAAGGTTAAAGTAATTATGAATTCTGTGAGTGATTTCAATAGTCATGTTAATAGGGTTGTTATATAAATATTTGTTAATCTGTAGTATTCAAGTGCCAATATTAATTCTACCCACTTCTGGAAGAAGTTGCATTAATTTATATTTTAATACACCAATGGGATAAATTATGGTAAAGTTACTATTAAAATAGAAGACTAGTTTGTGTATTCCTATCTATGCATGTGAATTTCTGATTTTTATCTGTTGCGCTTGAAGATTGGAATTAAAAGCATTCCTTATTCTAATTTTTGATGTCTTTGAAGTGAGTTGCTGGAATTGCAAATTCAGTTTTTATTTTTGCCAGTTTTCTTTACAAAACTGAAAGTTTTCAGCTTTTATGTTGTAAGTAATGGGAGCAATGAATAACAGGAGTTATAATACCTGTTCTAAGGATTTAACTTGACCCTTGACATGATTTTCATTGATTTTTTTTTTTTATGACCTTTTCTTTCTTCTAGCTTTCCAAGACTAACTTCTCCAACAACAATGACTTCCGGGCTTTGCTGCAATCTCTTTATGCCACATTCAAGGAATTTAAAATGCATGAGCAGATTGAAAATGAGTGTATCATTGGTTTACTTCAGCAACGTAGCCGGACAGTGTACAATGTGCACTCGGACAACAAACTCTCAGAGATGCTTAGCCTCTTTGAGAAAGGGTTAAAGAATGTAAAGGTAAGTAGACTATGAGAAGGACTTGTGTCCTAAGGAAAAAATGCTGTGATTTACATATTAGTTTGCCTCAACTTTTCTTGACGCTCTCTACAAATAAACTAAGGACGAAGAAGAAACATTTGTGGCTTCTTGATACAGTAGTGAAAACTTTCCAGTCCACAACACAAATTATTTTGCCATTCATTACAGTTACTGAATTTGTAGTAAAAGTTTTTTTCAGAGGTGCATTTTGTGATAGAAGTCCATCACTGCAAAGTTGGAGGTGTTTTGGAGGAAAAACATGGAAGTTTCAAATACAAAGATTGATAATTGGTCAAAACGGAGTCTGACTATAGAAATAATATATTTTTTTATTAATTTGTTAAGCAACTCTGAGTGTCTTTTCTTGTGGCACGTAGCATCGTATTATTGTCACAAATGGAGATGATTACCAGACCTAAAAAAAAAAAAAAAGGCATTGTTTTATTCTGTTAGTGAGTCACNATCGTATTATTGTCACAAATGGAGATGATTACCAGACCTAAAAAAAAAAAAAAGGCATTGTTTTATTCTGTTAGTGAGTCACGTACTCCTTCCAGTAATCTGTTGCTCAGTAATGCTGTTAATGTTCCAATCCTCAAGAAACTTCAAATGTTATTTCTCCAGCTGGCTTTTTTGTGACTTAGTTGAATTCTTTTCCAGTAGAATCCTACTTGAATTCTGCCATGTCTTTCCTCTGGGGTAACCAACTTAACTCCCCCTTCTTGCACTCTAAGAACTGTAGCCTCCAGTAATAATTTTTCATACCATATTACGTTTCTAGTACACACGGTCCATATTTTCAATAAGAAAAATACTAAATATGTGGTTGGCTGATTGCATTTTACTATCTAAGACTGGTTTTGACATGCAAATAACTTTTTCCCTGTGCGTATCAAACCTTAACGTTTGTCTTAAGTTGTTTCCATTAATGAATTGGAAAATGAAGGAAGGTGAAGCCAGTTTAACACCTGGCTTTGTGTTATACCTTCTCTGGTAGGATGCTACTGTTATTCTGTTACTTGACTTAAGTGTGGAAAATCAGATTTCTATAGATTTCTTTAGATGCGTTAACTGTTTAACTTTTTTTTGAGAGTGGTTAGCTTAATTTAAAACTGATGGCTAAAGCTTTTTTCTGTAGTAGTCAAGTTTTCTTGATGTAGAAATTTGAAAACAAAAACTTACAACATTTACTGTAAGAGCTATGAGGAACTTCAGTATGTTGCAATTACTGGGCAGACTTCGGAACTGGATTCTTATTACTGGCACAGAGAACAAGTGAACAAATGGATAGATGATGCTGGTCTAACTTCAACATTGAAAAGTCAGTTACATCTTTATTTAAGAGTGTTTTCCATTTACAAAGTAAATATCTATAGAGCATGTCTGACTCTAAATTCTGTTTATAATTTGTAAGCTAGAATTGTAGAATAACTAATGTAAAATGTATGCAGTTAAAAGATGAAGTGGAACTGCTGTGTCCTAGAATAATTCTTATGCAAAACATGCAAATGCTTAGATTAGTCTGTTACTACTTTGAACTTTGGGTGAGACTGTAGATTGGCAGACTTCAGTCTTTGCTCCAAAGTAAAAATGTGATTAGACAAGTTAATTGTTATTTGATAACAAAATAAATTGGAATTGGGCATGAAGGGAGTACTTTGTTCTGCCTAGTAACAGGCCGATACAGAGTGTCAGCTTGTCACCAACCTTTGTAAGTGAACACATTCTTACCATGACATAGAGTAAACGTGCTGCATGCATGGGCAAGACGTAATGGGCTTTACTTTGGAACACTGGCTTATTTAACAGTTCAACCTTTGAATGAATGGACAAGATTAGATAATAGTTAAACCTTTGCTTTCTTCTCAGAATGAATATGAACAGCTAAACTATGCGAAACAGCTGAAGGAGAGATTGGAAGCCTTTACCAGGGATTTCCTTCCTCATATGAAAGAGGAAGAGGAGGTAGGTAAAAATCTTCCTCAAATATTATGCTGGTCTTCCTTGGGGTTTGGAATGACTGAATAGAGACAAAGAAACAAAAATAGAGACAGGTTTTTTTCACAGCTCTCTTCTGTTTTTATTACAATGCCAATTTGCATTCAGGACTGAGGTGTCATCGTTACATTCTCTGACTGCAGAGTGACACATTCTGAAACTGAATATATTGAAAATTTGTGATGAAATTCTGTTCCTTTAAAAAATCAATAACAAAAGTCCACTGGGGCTGGGATTTATTTGCGGCAGGTAGTTATTTAAGCGGATGTGTAGCAAAACTTAAGCGAAAAAGACAAGTCCTGTAAACCAGTACTTCATGACTCAAACTGACACTCCCAAACAGCCTCTGACCTATATTTGAAACATAGACTAGTACTGCCAGTCTGAGGATTTATGGGTATCCAAAAACTGGGAAGCATCTTCTGGAGAGAGTAAATCTTCTGAAGTCTGTCCAAGAGAAATCTTTTCTCATGTTTTTCTTCCTTGCCACTTTGCCTTCGGTGTGAGTACCTTGATAAGTTATATAGTTTAAGGAACTTTAATCACTTCTCTTTTCTATTGAGGAAAACAGTTAAACAGCTTGCCTGAGACTATGCAGTGATCCACTGGCAAGCAGAGGGTTGGAACGCAAATCTTCCACAGTCCTGTCCTTAGGTTCACTTAATGTATGACGTGTTTTACTTGGAGAGAATTTGAAACAGGAAATTCTGTGTTGGTAGGTCTGTGTAGCATTATCGAGTATCTCTGTCATCACCAGGCTTTTTTTCCTTTGCTTTAGGTTTTTCAGCCAATGTTGATGGAATACTTTACTTATGAAGAATTGAAAGATATTAAGAAGAAAGTAATCGCGCAGCACTGCTCACAGAAGGAGGCTGCAGAATTCAGAGGTCTTAGTAAGTGGAATCAAGCAGAAGAGCTGCAGAAGGTCTTTAAATATTCTGTGGATGAGAAGGCAGATCAAGGTGAAGCATCTAATTAAAGTTATAAGTAATCTTCAAACCGCAATTTTTATCTAAAAAGCCATACCAATGACATAACTAAAGTTAAGTACTAGCAGATAAAATCGTTTTTATAAATTTTTTTTCAAACCAGTTTTGAAACTTCAGGAACTTTACTATTTGATACAGGCTTCCTGGCAGGTTGTAATGTAGATAGTACTTCACTGTTTACCGATTCTCAACCTTCTTCCTCTCCCTTCCCTCCCATGGTAATATTTGTTGTAATAAACAGGCAGCAATGATAATTAACTTCTAATTTCATACTTCCATTGAAATTATATTTTCTGTTTGCAGACCCTGCATTTAATTCTTGGGTTTCAGGACCACTTTGTAAGGTTTTCTGTTGATGGTTTAATAACACAGAATAGTTAGGCAACTGACAATATTTCAAATTAAAAGCAACTCGCCTTCCCTACTACCTCACTTCCCTGGCCTCTTAGGAACCAGAAAGGAAGAAACTGTGTGTGTGGAGTGATGCAAGGGGATGAACCCGTGCAGCATGAGAGTAGGTCAGATGAAACATGCATTCTGAAAGTGGATATTTAATTTGTGTTCATCTGTAACTGCCTTTCCTGATGAAACTTACAGTACGTGGATAACTACTAAAATACGCTTCAGGCTTGTTTTATGACTGTTGAAGTAGCCTAAGTTGTCCATGTTTGCGGTTTTCACTCTTAACTGAGAAAGAAGAGTTGATGCCCCCCAAAAGGGGAATTAATGTACCAAAAGTGTAATGCTGGGGTGTAAGACTGGTAAGTAGAGCAAGCCCTCATGAACTGACTGGTGTTGATAAGATGTGGTGCTCTCAAAAAGAACTTGAAAAACTACTGTATAATCAGATTTTTTTGATGAAACTTGACTTGAACTGATCATTTTTTGAACTACTGAACTGGTCATTTTCTGCCCTCCAGGTGAAACCTTCAGAAAAGATCATGGTCCATGGTGTGAAATACTGTTGAATCTGAACAGATGAATGTGACAGACGTAGTCTTATGGCATTACTTGCTGTTAAGCCTAGCTGGAATAGCAGTTTTGGGACAGTAGTAATTCTGCAATGGCTGTGTTCTAGACTTTAGGGAGAAGAAAGTATGTGTCCTGCATCCATTTTTGTAAAAAACGGAAGAAAATGACACAGCTTGCAGTCCTGTGCAGTTTTAACTGCATTTTAGTGTGAAATTCTCTGTAGTTTACCTGCGGTGACTTGCCAGGTATATGAATAAATATATTGATTTATCAAGTGAAACTGTATTTAGTTATATTTTTTGAAGTGGCGATGGATTATCACAGGGTCAAGTTTATATTACGCTCACTTTTGAAGGTTCTTTGCAAAAAGAAACCTGATCCTTGTCTCGCTGTAGTCTTATGTACTTGGTGTCTCAACTTTAAAAATAAATCCCTACTGATTTGTGAAACCACTTGTTTCTAAGGTCTCCTAAAAACTATTTTAGAAATATTTTTTTCTCAAGTAAATTGTCTTTAAACAAAGCATTAAAAATTCTATTAAAACAGCAAAAAAGCCGCTAACCAAAGCGCTGAATTTGTTATTTTACATAGTTTGCAGCTCTCTCTGTACTATGGTGATATGGGAGAGCTATTGGAGATGGTTCCTACTGCTATTCATTGAAGTATTAATTACAGTGGTCAAATTTTAGCCTCTAAGCTGATATTTTTTTATTACCTTCCAACCCGAAGTGCTTGTCACTGCTCATAAGTTAAAGTTAATTGTCTATGCTAGCAGTTAAAGGTAGAAAAAAAGATGAGACAGCTGCAAAGAGTTAAGCATGGACTTCTTTCTGTGTCCCAGTCAAGAGGCTGAGTGCTTTTGCTGAGAGTGGTCCCAGCTGGTAGATACTGTGTGCTAGTGCTCTTTCCTGGAAATGTGGCAAAACACATATGTGTATCATCTATAACATAAGGCATTTTTTTAAAGCATTTCACTTATAGCAGATACTGCTTTAATCTTGCTGTGGTTGAGTAGCAGCAGTTTACTTTTGTCCAGGGCTTTTTTTGGACCCTTTGCGGGGTCAGGGTTGGAAAAAAAACTAGCAAGTTGAAAAATGGCAAATAGGAAAACTGAGCTGATTTTTTTGTTTGTTTAAGGTGGTATTACAGTGAAAGCCTTTTAAAGCCAAAGTGATACCTACTTTTTTTTTCCAACTTTTGTGCCAAGCAATTGCTTAAATTTTTTCAGACACTATTTTTTCATTGTCCTAGTCAAAATGTGAGTTCCACTGTTATTTGAAGCTGTGATGCTGTGCTTCACTTAACACGCACTTTCTGTGTTTCAGAAACCGAGGTAACAGGGCACACCACAAATATTACTAATCTTCCTCCTGAAGTAATGCTGACCATTTTCAGTTACCTTAACCCACAAGAGTTATGTCAGTGTAGCCAAGTAAGCACTGAGTGGTCACAGTTGGCTAAAACTGGATCCCTCTGGAAACATCTTTACCCTGTTCGCTGGGCTAGAGGTAAGTTAAATGTAATTCTTCCTTTGAAAGCATGTCAGTTATTAGAATTTCTGAGTTTTTAAAGAGAACGTTTTAGTATAGGCTGTCATGTACAATGATCCTGACAGCTGGGCATGCTTCTGGCAAGGATGGTGCACTGAAACTTGGCTAAATATTAAAAATCCCCAAAACATACTTCCATTTTGTAGAATTAAGAAACCAAAAGTTGTCTTTGTGGTAACTCATGAGTAACTCTTGTATACAAACTGTTGATTAGTTTTACGGAGGTTTGTTTGCTTGTATGAATGCTAACAAGTATATTCACTAATACAACATCTTAATTACAATTTAAGAATCTAAGGGGTTTTGAATTATAAATGCTGTTGTTACACCTATGTCAGTAGTATTTTTATTTCATTAGGTTACTAGTTAGCAATAAAATATATCCATTTTTGTTAGTTCCTGACTAGTATGCTCTCCTCTGGGAGGTCTGTTTTGTGACTCAGATTTAACTGTGCAATGGAAGTTTAAAACAAATGGAAATCTAACATTTCCTCACAGTCTATTCTTTTTATATTCAAACTTCAAAGAAAACTGTATGAATATAATTTTTAGTATTGATTCTGTAGATATATTACTTCAATAATTTCTACTGCAGTAAGGACTAAGTGGTGGTGGGTTTTTTTTAATAACTTCTGTTCCTCAAAATCTCCTGTTAATTAAGATTTCCTATTGAGAAGTGTAACCTTTCCAAAAGTACCTGTTCAAATAGACAAAATACTCCATGTTGCAATGAGGCCAGTTACAAGTCATCAGAGTATATTTGTAGCTTTAAATATTTGTATTTGTCCATATTTAGGTGAGTATTAAACAGTCACTGGTCTATGGCATTGCAGGCTTTGCAGTTGCCGCCATGTCAGTGTAGTTGTGTAAAAAGGAGACCATCTGTGCTGTTTAAGCTATATTTTATGTGCCTTCATAAGGCTTTAAGAGAAAGCTAACAATACATAACTTAAATGTTGAGATACTTAAAAGCTAAAAACTTATTTCTGGCCAGACCTTTGTGGTTTCTGAAATCTGTACCAGGCAGAGAGGAATTAAATCACTCTTAGGTCTGAATTAATTTTTTTTGGTTGGATAAATCTTACTGAAAATAATAGATTGGTCCCTGAGCTGGAAAAGACTGAGTGGAGAGGAGGGGTTTCAGAGTTTAAACTGTTAAATTTTCATTTTCATCTAAAACGTAGTTGTCTTGATAATTCAGTGCTACAGAAAAAAGATAATTGGCAACTGCTTAAAATGACTTATTCCTAAACCGGTTTTTGGCACAAAAGGAAGCTAGTCTCATGATGTACTGTCTATACGACTACAGTTGTTTGTGCAGAAGTGCTCTAAACTGGGTGGAAGCTTCTCAAATAGGATTTACTGCCAGAAGGGAAGTTTTTAACTTTTTTTCCCCTAATATAGAGGGGGCTGCTAACACTCTTTATATATTAGAAAGATGGGTTAAAGGTGAGAAATGTTACTGAAACCTTCTGCTTCAGTTGTTTGACAGTCAATTAGGATTTCAATGTCACTGTGTTGCTCATATAAGAAACCATGTTCCTTTAGGTACCATTCAACGGGGGTTGCTCTTGCATTGGGGATAGCAGGATCCCCCACTAGTGAGACAGTAAGACAAGCTGTTTCTGTTAAGCATGGCTACGCTGAGGGAGGCAGCAGACCTGCTTATACCAAGCCCAAACCTACAATATACCCAGATTAGAAGTAGATTATGCCTGTGCTGTAACCCTTGGGGAGAGAAGGTGCCCTGCCAGCTAAAACAGTGGAGCTGTTGCTGATATTCACATTCATCCAGATGTTCTAAAAAATGATTGTCTATCGATTTGCATCATTTGTGTGTTGTTATCAAGTACTGGATAGCTGTTGTAAGTAGGCTACTTCTGGAACTTGGTTTTCTTGATCCTGGAGTTGTCATGTTCAATGACTAAAACCAGGCTAATAAAATGCATCCTGGTTGACTATATATTTGTGAGATTCCAGAGGAAGACAGGAATGTCTTAAACCAAGTGGTTATACTAAAAGTTGATGGTTAATGTATCTACCAGAAAGAACTTTAGCACCTACACAGTCCAAATATTCCATAATTGTTTCTGTTATTTTTGCAATCATATTGGTCCCTACCAAGAAAATAAGGACGACAAGCATGTCTCAGGATAGCATAATAGGCTGTGAGTTCTGTAACGGTACTGAAACCGTTCCGTCTTTTGAAGCTTTAAAAAATAGCTCAAACAAGAACTATATCAAGGTTCAGTCCAACCTTAGTTGAGATGAATCCAAAATTAATTTATATCTTTTGGTCAAGTCACAGTATACTGGGAAGTTTATCATTGCTATTTTCTGCAGTGATGAGAAGTTTGTCTTAATGTCTTTTTTTTTTGTTCCCCTTTCCTTCTTTTTTTTTTGGGGGGGCGAGTAGGTGATTGGTATAGTGGTCCTGCAGCAGATCTTGAGACAGAACCTGATGAGGAATGGGTGAAAAATAGAAAAGATGAAAGTCGTGCATTCCAGGAATGGGATGAAGATGCTGACATAGATGAATCTGGTAGGTAAACCTGATTTTGGTGATTTTTTTTTTTCTTTTCATGAAGATGACATATCTATAAGAAATAAATGTATAAAATGGAGTCTCTTCTGTAAAATCAGTTTAAAATACAGATTTTTTTCATAGTTGATCCTAGTACATTAAAATAATAACAAATGCAATAATACTTATGTTCTGTCTAGATTAAATGCTTATTAAGCCAAGTAGACTTATACAGTAAGAAAGAACTTGTGAAGTTTTGTCTAGCAACTACTTAAGGTTCCTTAAAGGAGCGTTCTTTTTCCTTATATTCATCTCATACTGACTCCCAGCTGGGTGGACAAAAAAAGGGGAATGGCATGGGGGGTGGGAGAAGCAGGCAGCTTGTTTTAATGAGCTGAATTAATTCATCTAGGAGAGGACAAACGTGAGTGTATGTAGAAGAAGAGCTATGGGGATGTTTCTGGAGTTAGGAAGGAGATAAAAGCTGGGCTTCATCTCTTCAGGAAGTTTGGATGAATCATATTGCATCCTAATGCACTCTAGGCTTAATTTAAAACTTGTCTTAAGCTGTTATATCGGCAGATACGAAATGCTCAGTGAGATAGTATTTCCATGTATACAGCAAGTTGGTGGAAACAGCTGCCCCAGAGAGCCCTGAACAGTACATCATCTGTAGTAAATATTTCTCCAGGTCCTTTAATGGTAATTTTCTGTTAAGACTCCTACTGTTTTTGTTAACTCTTCAGGAGCGTCAGAAAGGCAAGCAGATAGTTTTTAGAGATGAGACTTGAGTAGTATGTTGAGCTAGAGTTCAGCAAAAGTTTGATGTAAGGTACTTTCTGAAAGCTTGTTAAGCTTTCCTTAGTTTTCTGATAACTTGTTTGATGTAAGATGGCAGTGTGAATTCCAAATGACTCAAAGCATATTTTAAGTCTTTCTCTTTGGTTTTGTATTGCAGAAGAAGCAGCTGAAGATTCACTTGCCATTAATATAGCGCAAATGGAAAAACGTTTACTTCATGGCTTAATTCATAATGTCCTCCCGCATGTAGGTTCCTCAGTGAAGACATTAGTATTGGCCTACAGTTCTGCAGTGTCTAGCAAAATGGTATGTAATTTGAAACTGGTATTTAATAATTGTGGCTGTGCAGCCTCTAATTAATAACCGATGTGCCCGAGTTTAAAACACTTGAGTAGTGAAAATGAGTTGCAATTCAAGAGAATGTTAATTCATATGTTGTCTCTTGACACTGTGTGCAGCCTTATTGCCTTGCGTCTTTACTGATTATTTTCCTTTCCTTTCCTTTTCCAGGTTAGACAGATCTTGGAGCTTTGCCCGAACTTGGAATATTTGGATCTCACTCAAACTGATATTTCAGATTCTGCATTTGAAAGGTTAGATAATTGTTGTTTCCTCTAAAAACATAAATAATAAAATCCAGATTTTTTGGGGGGAGAAACATTCAAACTTGTCTTAGTCCATTGGCAATAGAGAGAGAAATACAGAAATTACACTCAGGTTTCACACATAAGTAAGAACTAAACCAGAGTAACAAATCAATGAAATAACAAGTGAAGCATGTAACTTTGTAATGGCCACTTAAAATGCCTGTCTTCACTATTGGATATGTATTACTTATCAGTAACAATAATTGTGTTTTGTTCTACTATTAACAACTTGAAATTGTCCATAGATTGGTTTTTTTGGTAGTCAGTCAGTTAGGGTAGTTCTTGGTCTGATATAGCTGGCAGTGTTTGAAATACTGCTATTTAAGACACTGATCAAATGATGGGCAAAGCTCTAAGGCTTAGGTGTGGTAACTGTGTATTCCTAAATTTTACTGAAGCCTGCAGAAATTTCACTAGTGTCAGTGGGACGGTGCATGGATGCAGAGCCTGCACCAATGGGTCTTAGTATGATACTGAAACTCAGCGTCTGTTTCAGTGTTCAGCACGTTCATCTTACAGTGCTCTCAAGTTCTATATGTTAACAACACAGAATATTTTACCAGCATGGACGCTGGTAACAACACTGCAGCTTGTGCAAGAAGTTTTACTTGAACTAAAAGCCATATGGAATTTCTGTGCCTCAGAAATCAATCTTTGTGAGCCTCTGTCGATCTCTAGATGTCGTGGTTTTGGCCAAATAGGCCAATGGCTGGTGACAGATGCTCCCCCAACACCACCTCTCATGCACGGAGAGGAGGAGGAGAGATAAAGAGATTTGTGAGTTTAGAAGAAACTAAACTACTTTAATGAAATATTAATAATAAGATAAAAAGGAAAATAATGAAATAGATACAGTATATACAAAACCGTATTAAGCTCCCAGGATGACATCACAGGCAGGCACTGGGGAAGTCCCATGCTGGACTCAGCAATGGGTGGGAACTTGACTCCACGGATGGAATCGGGAACACACGGATCGGGATCAAGGGCAGATGAACCGGCAGGGTCCTCCTTGGGTGTTGGCCATTGAAGGAAGAGAGCTGACCCTTTGATCCCTCAGCTTTTATACTGAGCATGGGGCAGATGGGATGGAATACCCTGTTGGTCAATTTTGGGTCACCTGTCCTGTCTGCTTCTCCCTGCAGGTGGGACCCCTCTATGCTTTTCCACTTCCGACCTTCCAGTGGGGCAAATAACGAAATTAGCTGACCTTGGTTGTTATAGTAATAAGTATAAGCAAGAGCCTCGCTGCATATCATTCCTTGGCACAAACTGTCTTACCACTCTGAACGAACCGTTTTAGACACAACATGTTAGAAGAGGCCTAGCTAAGAAATAAAATTGCTGAACAGAAAATTGGTTCTGTTTTACCTCAAACCAGGATACTAGAGAAACTTACGTTATTTGCTGCTCCTCATATATCTATATTTCCAATGCAGCATTTTGTAACTGACAAAATTAGTTTGGCTTGCTGTAAATATAAGTAATCATTTATGGGCAGTAAATGACAGTTAACATAAACTATGGATAGGTAGGTAAAGGTCACTTAAATCAGCTCTATACTTCTATAGCTAATAATGTAACAATATTACTGTAGATCAAATTTCTATTTCAGTTGAAAAAGATAAGACTGAAAGGGTGAAACTTTGTTAATATGAAAAAGTCTAATTTCATTACCATCTCTAATACTAATCATTTTTATGGAGTAACTAATACTCTACACAGAATATGTTTCAGGAATCCAGCTATTTTTTCTGAAAGAAATGGGAAATGACAGGATATACGGTCTAAGTACAGGGATATTTCAATATGTATAAACAGCCAATAGAAATTCCAGCTGTTATAATACTTTGAACTGAACATTACATCTGAGAAGTATTTCTTTCTTTGAAGGGGGGTAAAACTTGCTAGTTCAGTAAGTTCAGTTTTTCCAGCCTTCTGAGAAGTTCACTGTGATGTCTAGTAACTTAGATGCCTCTTGGTAACTGTGTTATGCACAACAGAAGCTGCTTTTTGAAATTGTTGTCATGTGTATTTGGTGTTTGCAGTCTGACCTACTATTTCAAAATATGCTCAATATATCGCAAATTTGAACCTCTTAAGTCTCAGTATGTGGAAAAATACAGGTTGTTACTGATTCCCGATTCATTTCATGTTTCTTTAGACACAGTTTTTCTAGGAATATATACAGCACTTAGAGTATCGAATCTAACCTGTCTGGGATACTGTCTTTAAATATTCTGTGAATATAAGTATCTTATTTATGAAATGTTCTTTTGCATGTTTAGCCTTAACAGCTGTTTCTGAACGAAAACTTAAAAAAAAAACCAAAACACTTTTTTTCCCTCATTTCAGTTGGTCTTCAGTTGGTTGTTGTCAAAATCTCCGCCACCTTGATCTGTCTGGATGTGAAAAAATCACAGATGTGGCTATAGAGAGGATTTCCAGAGCACTGGGTATCATATCCACTCTCCATAACAGAGGTATCCTGAAAAGCTGCAGAAGCAGGAATGCTAAGAGTTTGTGGAAAAACAGAGAGACTACTCTGCAGTCCAACAAGAAGTATAATTGTTTGCATGAAATCAACAATGAAAACCTCATTGAGGGAGGAGATAGTGAGCAGCATTGGACTACACCTGACGGCTCAGAAAACTTCAGTTCTGCTTATGTGTGGATGTTAGATGCAGATGATTTAGCTGACATTGAAGATGCTGCGGAGTGGCGACACAGAAATGTTGAAGGATTTTGTCTTATGGAACCAACATCCCATATTAATTGTTCTGCATCTTGCTACAGTAGAGACATTTATGGATTAAGGACTAGAGGGTGGCAGCAGCACTGTGCTTCTACTGACTTGATTTACTGCGGTCACTCATTTTGTTGTGCTGGGACAGCACTAAGAACTATTCGAGCACTTCCAGAGTCCTCTGCACTGTGTAAAAAACCAACAAGGACTAAGCAGGCAGAGAAAAAAGACTCAGCATACTCTGGGAGTGAAAAAACAGATGAAGAGACTGCACGAGTTCTTCAGTTTCTCAGTCTGTCTGGATGTTACCAGATCACAGACCGTGCTCTCAGGTGAGAAGACATTTTTGAGCTATTTTGTTGCAGTACCTTTTTTCTAATTTTATTTGTTGGGTCATTCCGGGGTGAATCTGCCTAGTTTCAGTAGCAACATTTTAATTGAAGAAACTCTGGTAACTTTCAAGTGATCTTTGCCTCTTAAAATATTTATAGTACCAGACTTGAAAACTTTCTCCAGCTTTTCCTTTGGGGATTTAATGAAAATAAAATCATTTAAATGTATTCTCTGAAGTCAGATATTTTTGTGTATTGTTGTTCTAGGCAGTATTGATGCTTTTAGATATGATCTCTAGTGATTTCTTGTTAGAAAATTGTATTGATTCGCTGATTATTTTTTTATTATGCCTGTCAATATGCTTGAAACTTCATAAAACTGGAGTAACATCTCATTTAACCTGTCTGGATAATGACATAACTTATGGACAGGCTGGATCGATGGGCTGAGGCCATCTGTGTGAGGTTCAACAGAGTGAAGTGCTGGGTCCTGCACCTAAATCACAACAGCTCCATACAGTGCTGCAGGCTTGGGGAAGAGTGGTTGGAGAGCTGCCTGGTAGAAAAGGACCCGGGAGGTATTGGTCAACATCTGACTGACTATGAGCCAGCAGTGTGCCCAGGTGGCCAAGAAGGCCAGCAGCATCCTGGCCTGTATCAGAAATAGTGTGGTCAGCAGGACTAGGGAAGTGATTGTCCCCCTGTACTCATTGCTGGTGAGATCCCACCTTGAGTACTGTGTCCAGTTCTGGGCCCCTCATGACAAGAAAGACGCTGAGGTGCTGGAGCGTGTCCAAAGAAGAACAGTGAACTTCGTGAAGGGTCTAGGGAACAAGTCTTATGAGGAGTGGCTGAAGGAACTGAGTCTGGAGAAAAGGAGACTGAGGGGAGACCTTGTTGCTCTCTACAACTACCTGAAAGGAGGTTGTAGCAAGGTGGGGATTGGTCTCTTCTCCCAAGTAACAAGTGATAAGACGAGAGGAAATGGCCTCAAGTTGCACTAGGGGAGGTTTAGGTTGGATATTAGGAAAAATGGCTTCACTGAAAGGGTTATCGAGCATTGTAACAGGCTGCCCAGGGAAGTGGTTGACTCACCATCCCTGGAAGTATTTAAAAGACATGTAGATGTGGTGCTTAGGGACGTGGTTTGGTGGTGGATTTGGCAGTGTTAGGTTAATGGTTGGACTTGATGATCTTAAGGGTCTTTTCCAACCTGAATGGTTCTATGATAATTTTGTACGTGCAGAACATCAAGTCAAATATGACTTCATATAACAATTAGAGGAGGAAAAAATAGTTGAGCATTGAGATGGCTTCAAGAGTTGCAAAATTTCCCATGTGTGATATTTTCCATTGATGTTTTGTATTGTATCAGAAAAAACGTATTAATTGTTTCATAATGAAAATGGGATGAGGCAGAAGTACTTGCAGCCACCAGCTCAGGTGTGCTGCAGCACTTAGGGCTAATTAAAGCCTCTTGTAATGGGAAGACTTCATGCCTACTTCTACTGTGTGCTGTAGTCAACTGTGAAATAGTGTGAGACGCTGCTGGCATTGATTTGTCTCTCCAGAGACTTTGTCCCCATTTGATGTTCAGAAGCACCAGCTGTTCAAATGTCTCCCATAGTGGTTCTTCTGACACTGATTCTTTCACTCACCAGAGTAAGCTTCAGATAGCTGTGCTTTCTGTTCGGGCTTGTTGCTGGTGGAGTGGACTAGTACTGCTGAGTTTCGTTTGGTGCTGATTAGGTCATGCAGTGTGTAGTTTGCATGTTACTGGTCTGTTTTGTCATGACTCAGTAATCTAGGACCAAAGGGAGACTTGGTTGTTGAGTCATGGGAAGGGTTTAGTTGTGCTGGTTTCCCATTGGTGCTTTTTGGATAAAAGACAGTATTTAAGAGCAGAGTGCTGCAACACGTGCTTCTTGCACTCATCAGAATAGTTTTGAGTCCCTGAGGAAAGAGACTGAAGTCTCGTAATAGAAACACGTGCCAGTGCATTTCATAGAAAAGTTGTTAAGTGATAGCTGGTTTTGTGGTCAACAGTTCTACTTCTGCCTGCTGACAGGAGAAAGCTGCTCTGAAGGCGTTTTCAGTTTTATGTTGTGGCTTGAACCTGCAGCTTAGTGATTCAAGCCTGGCACTTTTTTCAGGTGGGTGAGCTTGCTTGTGATTGAACTTGGGCTGGCTGCCCTGGGAGCTGGCAGAGAGACAAGCAGCCAAACACAGAGTGATTGCTCAGGTGTGGTACATCCATGGGGCTGTTGCATCAGCAGCCAAAGTCTCTTGTACTCAGAGGAAAAACCTCCACTTGAATAATAAGGTGGTGCGTCGTCAGAGAGAAGATCCGCTGTCATCCCAAGGAAAATACAAATTTGGATTCCAAAGTAATTTTAATAAAAAAAATACAAGACACTCAAACTTTCAGAAGCATAATGCACCAAAATTGAGAGTGTAGTGTTTTCAGGATGGGTTGAGGAATATACGTCACCTTGGAAGAGTTGCCAAAATCAGTGTGGTTTGGAGAAGAATGTCTTGGTAGTTCTTTGAAATACTTGGTCATCTCCGGAGTCGTTCATAAACAAAGTGATTTATCATTAATTCTTCAGAAGGAATTGTTAGTTTCTCTAGAGATCGGTTCATTTTTCAGGTCTGTTAACGCAGCTTCAGGGGTGATCCCCTTTACAGAGTATCAAACTGTCAGATTTAAAACTAGATGGCTTATTAGAAGTGTGAGGGCTTTTATTACAAGATGCAGTTAAGTCTGTGACTTGGTGACAGAGTGGAGTACTTGTCAGTCTAGCACTGTGCAGGTTCTTACCACCTCTCTTCTGTCTGTTAACAGGGCATTGACTCTGGGAGGAGGACTGCCGCATTTGGAACACCTTAACCTCTCGGGTTGTCTCACTGTAACTGGGGCAGGCCTGCAGGATTTAGTTTCTGCATGCCCTTCTCTAAACGATGAACACTTTTACTACTGTGACAACATTAACGGTAATGTCTTTTTATGAAGATGTGGTGTTTTTCTGGGGAGTGATGCTTGGTTTAAGGACACTTTTAAAACAAAACAAAAAGAACCACCAATACTCCACTCTTTTTTTTTCTTGTTTCACAGGTTAATTATGAAATTACAACTGTTAAGTCAGTTTTTCCACACCTGTTCTTCTGGATTTTTTTGCTTGAGGGTAGTATTACCTAGGAAAGCATTTTTAGTCCATATATCTCATAATTTAGCATAAATAATAGGGGCTAGAAAGTATGTCTCCATATAGCTAATACACACTTGCCCTCTCTGTATTTCCCTGCAAACCATGTAGTTTTATGTTTTCTTTACGGTCGTAACTTCAGACAGGGGCTTCATCAGATGGATACCAAAGCGGTGATTTTTAGGAAAGGAACGACATGTGTTTTGTCATGCAAACCTCCCATATTGCAGTAGTTTTGGTATAGGAGATTTTTCTTCCTGCCATCACGTGTCCTTATGGAAAATGTAATTTAGTTTTTTTGGTTTTGTTTGAGTCAGTAACTTAGGGATGGATCTAAGCTGGGAAAGGATCTGGATAAATGCATAAAATATGTTTATGGTGCAAGTCTTCTCAGTGTTTACCCCACTGGAATTCAGTCTTTTATGTTAGGTCCAGTAAGCATTCATAGCATTAGAGGTGGGAACCGTGATGTGACTTGTATTCCATGTGTGAATTTAAAGCAGGTAAGTGCAACAGAAAGAAAGGGAAACAGAGGGCAATAACTGAGTTCACAGGATTATAAGAGCTAATTGTGTGTAAAAACAAAACTATATTCCCTGGTAGTTCATGGTGTTCAGCTCAGTAACCTGCATCTATATTGAGATGCAGCCACGGCAGGGGTGCAGGATGCCGGAGCTTTGGGACTGCAGGTAAATCTGTACTGACATTTGGGTGTTCAGTCCACTGATTGATAGAAGGTGATACACTGGGATTAGATTCTAATACTAGAAGTGAAAGTATTAGATCATATTTGGCTTCCACAATTTTTGCACTACTTCATACACTTTTTTTGCACTGACTGCAGTTTTCTTTAAAATGAGACTTGTTTTTTGTGACTTCTGTTCTATCCAGACCCCAGCTGCTAAAAATCTTCTAGCATTTCAACCTGAAAATTTTAAGGTTCCTTTTTTAAAATCCTTCACTGACTCTCCTTGTGTTGAGTTTAAAGTTGTCTTTAAAAACAAGTTAAAAGCTTTTACAGCTGATTCCTTGCTATTTTTCCTCTGTTTTCACTCTGCCAGTAATACCAGACTTGATGTTCTGGTTTGCCTTCAGACATTTCTGTTTCTCTCCTTGTTTCTAAAATACACACCACGTTGCCTTAGTTTACAAAGCCAGAATCTCTTGTGTGAGTCCATCACTTTAAAGCTTGGCTATTCCATACTATCCTCAAGAAATCATTTATATTTAAACCAAATACTTTTTTAGAATTATTCTGTAAAGTTGTCCTGATCCTTTTCCTGTTTATTTCCTTCCTTTCACTGCCTGCTGGAAGCTGTGAGCCTGTAAGCTCTGCTTGGTTCTGTAAAGCTTCGTGCAAGTGTTTGGATGAACAGTTACTCCTGTAGAGAGAAATCAACAGGAGAGTGAGGCTGTAATGGCCTGACTTCTCACATCTATTGAGAAATAGTAGCATCTCAGAAGTTTTTTGCTGTTTTCTTTAAGAAGGAAGTAGATAAAAACTTAAGGGGTGTCCTAGCAAAAATCTGAAGAGGGAAATTACCTTTTATAATTGGATCCCCTGCGGTTTTATCTGGGGACTGTTCTTTGTGTGTTCACTCAGACTTCATTGTGATAGGGCTATTCAGTGTGAAACTAATGCCTTATTCCACTGGCATGCAGGATTTCTGTGACAGCTTGAACTATTTCTGTATCATTTAATATTTCTAAAGTAACTGTAGGGAAAGCAAGAGCTGTTTCATTTAAATCAATCCCTGTCTGAAGCTGTTTATGTTTGTTTGCACGTATATAGATTGTATTATTAACTGCTACACAAAGATCACTGGTCTGTAAGCATGTAGAGAATAATTTCATAATTTTCTTTGCCCACCAGCTTATCAGGGATTGTTTTCGGGGAAGGAGATATGTTCTGGGATCATGTTGGAAAACCCGTCAGTCTTGCAGAACAAAAATTGGAGCCAACAGCATGGAATTTAGCCATCTTTGAATAATAAAGATACCACTTTGTCGTCCGTTGACATATAAGGGCTTTACTTTCACCTACAGCCTATTTTCAGATTGTTATTCTTCTGTAAAACTGAGCCTAACGGGGGCCCTTGCACACAGCTTCATTGGATTGTCTTTGTTGGAGGGTTTGCTGGGCTTGTTTGGTAGGCATGTTTGTTTGCAATTTCCAGATTTTCATTGCAAGTGCTGCTCCAACTGTAGCTGCTCTACCTTTTTAGTAGACTAAAACTAAAAAGGTAGAGCTTCTGTGGTTAAATAGACTCAGTTGTGCTGTTGCGCAGCAGTAATGTCATGCATTTATGAGCAGAGACTATGAATTTGTGCACAGTTCCAAATTTATTTTCTGTTTGTTTCCTGTTAGTATGACTTCAGTTCTTGGTTTTCATGCTGCTGTTCAGGATCTCTACCTATGTTTTGCTTAATACTGGAAACTTAGATATAACCCTCAGCTGCAGCTGAAACCAAATCTGTCAGTATACACCCCTTCTAATTGCTGATTGTGTTTAATGTCTAAAACATGTTTGATTGTAAATCACACTGAACTCAGAAGAATTTAATGTTTGAGTTTCTTCTTCCCACTTAAAGTTTATAGTTCCCCATAGGCTGTTTTGTCCAGCTGTGTTCAGTCTCCTTACGGTGTTCTCAGTTTTACAGCCTGGAGTGCCGTCAGCCTCAGGATTAGAAGAGTGGGGGTCCCTAATTTTTGCAGCAGTAGCTGTTTTAGGCTTTCTTTAGTATGATTCAGTTTCTAAAATTTTTAAATTATGTAGTCCTCAGGTGCTGTAATTAAATAGGGCATTAATGAAATACAGTTGTGGTGATTCTGATGATTCATTCTTTTCTTCTGGCATTTAGAAATTTCCTTGGTCATAGTTTGATCTGTCTTCCAGCATTGGATCCAAGACTTTGCAATATCTGTTAAGATTTACAGACTCCTGTGTGCAGATTTATGTGGGAACGCATTGTTGTTAGACTTCAAGAGTTTGGTCTCTCTTTAAGTTCTACAGATAACCAAGGTGCTCTCATAAAGGTCTGTAAGTGGAACTTTACCAAAGGTTGATAGAGAGTAGCACTTGGTAAACTCAGATTTGAATTTAATATTGCCTTTATGTATTTTTTTTAAAAGCTAATGCTTGATTTGAGTAGTCTTTTGGTAATTCCCCTGTATTGTATTACTTTTGCTACATTACCATCAAATACGGTATGCAGTGTTGATGGAGCCTCTCGCTGGTGGTGGCTGTGAAAAAGAACTGCCTTTCCTTCCCTCCTTTGTGTTCCTCCAGACTCATTCTTCCTGCCTTCCTGTGGCCAGCATTAGTCTTTGTGTGGCTACTTGGTAAACTGAATCAAAAACTGAGGTAGCCGAAAGCCTTTTTCTTTTTCTTTTTTCCTTCTTTCTGGATAGGTCAGGGATCCATCTTGCTGTAGACCTCATGAATGTTTCTGCTGCCACAGGCAAGGGCTAGAACAGATGTCTGAAGGGATGTGGTGGCGGCGGCCAGTTGTCCTGGCTGGAGTGGCTCTTTCATTATTGTCACGTGGGTTGTCACGTATTCTTTGTGAAATGCCTAACTTCTTTCTAGGAAATTTTAACTAATTTTTGTTTCACTAGTACACGTAACAAAATGGAGTAATCGAATAGCTATGCTCCTTTCTTGCATTGCAACATGTCTTTATATGTAGTTTATTTGAAAACGCTGAGAGCTGTTCATCATGAGTAAGCAGACCTCTGTTCTGGGTCACCTGAAGCATGTGAGTAATCAGACATGCACGTAAAGAGCATTATAATAATCAGTTTAGTGGTAACTCAACCAGTAACGTAGACAGTGGCAGGTAGATGAGAATCTGATTAACTTTGCTTTCCCAGGTGAACCAGCCCAAAACACATTTAATTTGTGCACTTCACTGCTAGGGCTCATTAATTCTTCGCAGTTTGTAGAAAAAGAGGGACCCTTCTGAAAGTGATTCAGCCCCACTGTGAGATCTGAAATGCCCATCTCGCTGGACAATATAAAAGGACCTCTATATGGCTACCATAGCGCTTAACCTGGTGAATCGGTGAGGTGAGAGGAATTGGAGACCTCGTATATACAGTCCAAAGAAAACAGGAGAGGGTTTTTTTTTTTTGACGAGGTTAAAGAGGCCATTCAAACTTAAACAGAGGTAGTTTGAAAATAAAGTGCAGTCCAAATGAGGTCAGTAGCAAAGAGTGGGGAAATCTGAGGTTAGGAAGCCAAAGAGGTGTAGCCAAAAGTCAGTCGTAGTAAACAAAACCAGGGAAGCAAAAATGGTCTCTGTGGCTATCCAAAGCAAAGGCGTTTCAATTTTGCTATTTGTATCAAATATAAAAAGAACAAGCTAAGGAGGGCTAGGGCATTTATAGAGGAGGTAAATGACTTGTGATGGAGGAGATCAATTGCTATGTCAAAACATAAATTAAATGAGTCATAAGTGAATAGCCTTACTGTTAAAACTACCATCAATGACACTTACTACTGTGTTGTAATAAGAGCATAAAATACCCTCGAAATTATGGGAATTACCTGTATATGTTAAGAAAGAACAGAGAGTGGCAGATTTCAGGAGAAGTGGTTTGAACTCTGAATATTTCATTCCATGAGAGTTCTTTATCAGAGGCTACAAAGGATGTGATAAAGTTAGTGATGGTGTAAGGCTTAGACGTGGGACAAGAAATGCAGCATAGGAAGAAGGGTGAATTTTCACAGTGGTGTGGTTAATGTCATTTGTAATTCAGTGCCTAATAAATTAGGAAATGAACCTATAAACGTTTCCGATGATGCAGTTTACTTATCTCAAAAATTTAGAAACTTCTAAGTTGTTTCAAGACCGGTTTAGATTTAAAAACTGAAAGCTAATTAAAGGATAGGAAGAAAGCGCAGGACGTGATGGCCCCTGTTCAGGATGGACCTGGACATCTGGGAGGTGATGCCTCTCTCCCTGTTCCCCCTCCCCCAAGAGTTCTGTGCCGTGATCGGTCTTACTCAGCATTTCTATTGCTGCTGTGGTGTCAGAAATGCAGACAGCGATTTCCAAGTTTTTGAGTTGTACTGAGCTGCCTCAAGTAACGATACCGGTGCTGAAGATTTCCGGAAGGACTTCTTACGAGCTTCCTGTATAGCTGTATGTATGGTTGTATGTCTGGGTGGTTGGGAATAATCAAACTGTGATTGCATGAAACTGAATTCAGAGCTGGCAGTTGCAACGTGGAGACGATGATTTCAGAGAGCTGTTGGTGCTAATTCTGAGATCTTTCCTGTTTGCAGCAGCAGCCAAAAAAGCCACCAGTGTTATGCGTCATCAGGGCGTTGGGAACAAGATAGTGTGCTGCATGGTCCTGGAAGCCTTGGGGCACTCACATGTGGAGTACTGCATGCGGTTTTGGTCTCCCCATCTTGAGGAGTGTATGTGGTGGAGTTACAGAAGATACAGAAGAGGTCTACTAAAAAGGGTTAGGGAACTGAGCAGCTGTCTTGCAAGGAGACACTCAAAAGGCTGGAATCTTTCAATATGGGAATGAGAAGGCAGGAAGGGGGATGACTTCCCAGAACTGGGAAGGCAGTAGATGAGGTGACTGTGCAACAGTAACTCTCCAAATTCTGCAGTATTATGGTTGGGCAACAGTCGATGAAATGGATAGGAGAGTGATTTAGATGCACAATGTAGCGAACTTCTGGAATTTGGCCCTGTGGGGAAGTGGGGAAGCAGTTAGTATCAGCAGGTTAAAACAGAGGTTAAACAAATGCATGCGCAATTGAGCCTTAAACAAATAATAAAGAGAATGGACTTTAATGTCCCTACTACAACAGTTAGGGATGCTGGGAAGACATAAAAGGTGTGCACAGCAGGTTTATATCATCTCCCTCAGTAACGCTTGCTGTTGCCAGTGATGAAGGTAGGGAGGGTTAGATGGACCATCGCTCGGACCTAGAAGGGCGGTTTTTATCTTCCAGCTGTGACCATGAGGAAGAACATTTTTAAAATGAGCAAGAAAAGGATGGAAAGCAGTGTTAAAGTCCACTGAGTATTCCCTTCCTTGGGATTGTTGTGGTTCTGCAGGTTTTGTCAATAAGCATTTTACTAGAAATGTGACAGTTGCTTCCAAATTACTGCCGCACTGCTTAGCGGTGGCGATGATGAGGAAGGTCAGCTACAACTTGGGAAATGCTGCTGCACAGAACATGCGCTGCTAAACCAGCTATTCAGAAGCACCGAGTCTCCTTTTTAAAGGACTTAACGAAGAAGCTTTCAAACTCTAGCTCGTAAGTGACTTGGAGGATCAAAATTTAGTTCAGGTGAATAAAAAGATTTGAAAAGGAAAAAGAGTTTATTGGCAGATGCAAAGTTCACTATTTTGCATACTGTCCTTCGTTACAGCTTCAGGTTTGATTTATTCAGTCTCATGCATGTTAACTTAATTACTTTGTAGAATATTGCTCATTGGTGCGTGGCATGAAGTAGAAAGCTGATTTCCAGACACCAGGTTCTTGGAAATTAATTGAATTATGACTTTAAATTACTGTTCAAGGGGAAAAAAACCAAGCCAGACATAGCATGGTGCCCTAGTTCGTTACATGATTTTGCTAGTCTTTTCTGAATGTATTAAAACCACCTTAAATATTCTTTGATTTGTCTCAAACACAAAGTGGGGGGGAAATTTGGGTTGTCCTGGTTAGGTCTTTACCAGCTTATTTTAGTTAACTCGGCAGCCCAGTGCCAATTTATGTTGGGTGCCAGAGTTCAGCCAACCCGAATGTAAATGTTTGTGTCTCTAAAGCAGGCGTATGGCTGCAGGAAATAAAATCCTGTAGTAATAAACTTGAGAGTTTCTTATCTCATGATCACTTTCACATTTCAAATTAAAGGGATAACAGTAAGCGCAGGTAAGTGGAGGTGGGTAGAATTACAGTCTTGGTTTATCCTGTCTGTGCTCCCAACTTTTTCTTTCTTTTTGAATGGCTGATTTTTAGCCTTACGGCTTCTGAAGACTGCGGTGATACTAAAGGTGATTTTCTCTTTAGTTTTTGAATTTCCAGTCGGAGTACATGAGGTCTAGCCAATCATGAAGTGTTCATGATGGGGGGAAAAAAAACCCAACCTTCCAGACTAAAAAAACCTGTTTCCATTACAGTAGAAAGACTTTTGGAGATCATGGTTTCTTTGGTAATGCCATGAAGTCATCATCTGAATTTGAAAAATGGGAGTTAAATATGCATTGTGAAAGTATACCTCAATTTTGAAAGCTAGCTGTGAGAGCTGGCTTAAACTGCATTTAGTGGTGCTCATCGTACGTCTGTCTCATTTTTTGAATGTGTTATCTTCATGGGACTAAGCTACCAGAGCAAAAATCTCTTGAAAAATAACTGTTCCAATCGAGGTTTTTATACTAGGATAGTACTGGCAGTGCGTCAGGCTTCACAGTGCTGAAGGAAGTTTAGTGTGCTAAAAAAAACCCGACACATACTCTGAATTACCAGGTTATGAGAATTCTGCATCTAAATAAATGGCCTTTTCTTCTTTTCACATTTGTTCTGTTTTTGTGCAGGTCCTCATGCTGAAACCGCCAGTGGATGCCAGAATTTGCAGTGTGGTTTTCGGGCCTGCTGCCGCTCTGGCGAATGACCGCTGACTTCTGACCTTTCAGTCTACTTCATTTAGCTGAGCAGGCTTCCTTTCATGCACTTTATACTTACAGTTCGCATCTTGTGTTAACAGTCCTCGGAGTGAGATTTGTTATACTAGCCTGACCCTGCCCACAACTTCAAAATGTTAATTATGAGTGTACTGTACAGTGTTGTAACAATCTCACAAAATCTCATTTGGTTTGAAGGGTGTTGGGTTTTGTTTTACTTAATTTGGGGAAGATGGGAAAACATTCAGATTTTTTTTTTTATGCCACTTTCTACCAAGTTTGGCACTTAATTATACTTTACAGGATTATTTTTGTGTTAAGTGAATGGTTTTTTATTTTGAATCCGTAAGTACAATATAAAGCTCTGCTGAGAATTTGATATGTACTGTTTGCATTTGGGTAACAACTCTACATCTTTAGGAGCCTTGTTTCTTCCCCCTTTCCTCTCATCCTGAAGTCATTCTTTATATTGCAACATTAGGGAAATTCCCACCTTCCTTTTGCATTTGGTTTTGTATTTGGGCTTGAAAGACATACTCAAATAAAACATTCCCACCAACAAAAAAATTACGTAGCAGTTGAATATATTCGCTTTTAAGGTGTAATATCCAGGTGTGCTGCACCGGTAGGCTGCAGAGACTGGGTGGGTGGGTGTTGTGGTGGTTGCAGAGCTGTGAACCTCGCAGTGTGCGTGGGGGGGTTGTTTTGGTTTTGTTTCTTCTCTGGCTGTGCTACCATGCCTTTTTGAAACAACTTCAAGGGATGTCAGTTTTCATTCACCTGAAATCCGTGGAAGACAACAATACATTTTGCCCATTGCTTTGATTTTTTTTAAAAAGACCCCTCCCTGCACAGTTGGAGACTGGCAGGGACGAAGAGAATCACGGAATCAGGGAATTTCAGCGTTGGAAGGGACCTCTAGAGATCATCTAGCCCAACTCCGCTGCCAAAGCAGCATTGCGTAGAGCACATTACTCAGGCCTGCATCCAGACGGGGCTTGAAAGTCTCCAGAGAAGGGGACTCCACACCCTCCCTGGGCAGCCTGTTCCAGTGATCTGCCACCATCACTGTAAAGAAGTTTTTCCTCATATTTGATCGGAACTTGCCATGTTCCAGCTTGTGCCCGTTACCCCTCGCCCTGTTACTGGGAACCACTGAAAAGAGCCTGGCTCCATCCTCCTGAAACCCACCCTTTAGATACTTGTCAACAGTAATGAGGTCTCCCCTCAGCCTTCTCTTCTCCAGGCTAAAGAGTCCCAGCTCTCTCAGCCTTTCCTCATAAGCGAGATGCTCCAATCCCTCAGTCATCTTTGTTGCCCTGCGCTGGACTCTCTCCAGGAGTTCCCTGTCTCTCTTGAACTGGGGAGCCCAGTAGAGGGGCAGAATGACCTCCCTTGACCTGCTGGCCACAAATCTCGTGTTGGGCGGAGTGAAACCTGCACTAGGAAGAGAGATGAGTAATGTATGAGCCGTGTGTGCGTGTGGGGCGGTCTGGGGAAGAGCCCACGGCAGGAGGAAGTGCGTGTTGTAGCCCAGGTTAAGTTGCAAACTGTAATGGGCACCTGCTTGTATGGCTGGCGTGGCTGCAGGTGGTTTTTCCCTTGGGCAGAGGAGGGGTAGGTGGCAGCCTTTGTAGAAGGCAGACAGTTGTGATGTTTTTTCCCCCTCCATCCTGCCTAATTTTGAAGACCGACAGTATGTCAAACTAGTAATTTTTACCTGTTTTACTAATTCGATAAATTGAGTAGTAGTTATTTAGGACAGCAATCATGGCGGCATATGTAGCTGTCAAGATTCTTGGTGTCTGGGAAGTTGGCTTGTGGGCGTAGCTGGAGATGACGGTAAACTGCAAGTTTTGATACCATCTTGCTCCTGCTAGTACTGAAGAATAGTGAGGTAAGAAAAATACAAGCGAATGTAGAGTTAGTGCGGAGTTGACTGTTCGTGGTTAACAGCTGAACATGGGCTGGAGGCAGAATGTACAGTGCTCAGAAGCCTACAGAAGAGGTATAAAAGGACACCATTATTCCATCAACTGTTGCTTCAAGGAAGCTGCATTTAATTTGGTGCCCAAAGGTTAGAGTAGTTACGTGGCCATTTGTGCAGTGCTGACTGAGGCAAGATGAGAGTAGTAGGGTACACGGTGGGCTTTCTTGCATCTGTCCTTGTTCCAGAACTCTTGTTTCTGAGGCTGGGAAGGTGCAGCTAGAGGTCCTTCTCCTTGCGGCTAGGTGGTTTTCTGTGCAGTTTGGTAGAGACACAGCTGAGGGATGAATCATCTGCAGAAAATGCTGTTCACTTACTAAGACTCTGTTTTTCCTTCACCCTTCTCTAAAGGGGAGTTGGACTAAACTTGTGAGATGTCATCAGTGTTGCTCAACAAAGCATTGTGTGATGACAGTGTTGCTACTCCCTTCTCCCAGAGGTTTCTAGAGGGAGCCTGTGGCAACCAGAGGCTCTAAACCAAAGATTTTGTGTCTAGTATTTATTAATGGACTGAGTCTGGTTTGGAATTAAGCTCAAGAACAATTTCAACTTTGATGTGCTCTGATGAACGTTGTTCCTGTAGGAACGTTGGTCCTACCCACCATCACTCTCACTTGGAAGAGTTGCATTAGTAAGGTAACTGCACGAAAAGGATCTATATTTATATCAGCATTAACAGTTAACACCATTACTTACATACTAAAAATCAAATCTGCTTATTAGTAAACTCCTTTGATAATCTTTTACTAGTGGAACTTGCAGATAAGGATTTCATACTCAAAGTAATTTAATCAAACTCCTGTATAAAATGAGTGAGCTTCCACTTAGGTTTTGGTATGAATATTTATTAAATACTTTGTCTTCAACTTTTATGTTAAACATTAAGAAAATGTTGTCTTGCACCTCTAAATGGTGCTGGCACTATACAGACACAAAGTATGAACTAGCAGAAGCAGCAGCCTCTTAAAAGTTGAAATACGGCCTTCACTGATGGCTCTTCGGTGCACAAAATTTATTCATGGGTCTTCATTCAGGAGCTCAGGTACTGGAAAACTGTAACTATTTGTATTGTAACTGAATGACAGTGTCTTTGAAGAGGCAGAAGGTCTGTCCATAAAATAAACTGGCTAGCTGAAAACAGTGTCTTCAAGGCATGGTTCCAGGAACCGAGTTTCACCTGAAACCATTTCACTCTGCAATGTCACTGTACGTGGGCACGCGTAATGCTTTTCAGCATATGATGTCCCACTGGGAGCTGTAAAAACTGTATAAAATTCACCTATTAGTACTGGAATTTTAAGCAGTCAGTCTCTTCCTTAGCAGTAATAAGTAGTATCTTCGGTGGTTGTAGGATGAATAAAGCTCATGTGTTTGCAGCTACTAAAAATCAGGTTCTCACTCGATTTTTGAAATAGTTGGGATAGCTCAAATCAGCAGTGTGAGAAGTCTGTTGTATTTACTACATAAACAAATATACATAAGCTACATAAGCAGATTTCTTGAGGTATTCTGACTACTGGATACTACCTATTTCGAACAAGTGAAGCAACATAAATCCATACAGAGAGGACATTTTGGGGATAAGCATGAATATACACAGCTAGAGCAAATTCAACGTTGGAAACATCAATGGTATGAACTCCTGTGCTGTGTACAGCTTCTATTAAAGGCCTGACTTCAGAGTATGCCATATGAATAGGAAATCCAGAGACCTGGGAGACAGGAAGAGGAAAAAACACATAAGGTAAGAAGAAAAGGTAAAGGCACCTGAATAAATACATAGTTTTAAAAATCTGTTTTAATGTGCATGTAAATTTATCTTTTCTATTGCTGGCTTGAGGAGATGCAATAAAAAAGGCCATTTTGTATTTTAATACCACCTCCCTATTTCATATACTCCAGGCAAGCTTTGACGCTTTTCCTCTTTAGTTTGGGTTAAGTTCAAAGTAAAGATGAAATCCACTAGAATAAAGTTATATTATTGAACACCTACAGTATAACTTTGTTGCTTTTCTGCCTTGTAACTGGTTTTAATTCATTGTGTTCTCCTGTCTGCGCTGGCTGGGGGGTTGAGGTGGCAAACATCTGCTGCCCATCATACATTTCGGCTTCAACAGGAACTGAAACCTCAACTCATTTGAAAATTGCCAAAGTTGCGTACAGTGTTGTTACCACGTTTTACATGAAGAGCAGAATGCTGTGACCTTTAGAACAGCCTGGAGGAAGGATGCTCGGGTCTACTGGTGGCTGCAGTGAATGCTTTAGTAAATTTTCTTCCATATTTAAAGAGTGGAGCAAAGAGTAGAAACCTGCAGTAAAGCCTGGTCTTGTGTGGGCTCCTGCACCTGGAAGTAGACTGTGTGTAGCGCTGTGCAGCACCAGTGCCAGGTTCTCACTGGCCAGACTAATGCACCAAGCAGCCCATCAGCATCCAGGGCAAGGAGACGGCCCTTGTTTTTATGTATTGCAGGTAGCGACTGTTGGGGTACCGCAGTAATACCAGAACAGTGCAGCCGATTTATCCTTGCATTCTTATCTTTCTGTTCAACATAAAGTTTTTATCTCCAACATCTACAAATAAAATAAAATACATCATCACTCGTTCACTCTGTAAATATTACACTGGTGTAGCTTTGGTATAAAAGCTCTTAGGACTTTTGGTAGTAGAGGAAATGAATAGCCTGGGCCACTCTTCTGTTCCAGAGAGTAGCGATACTAAATCCTAGGGCTTTAGATTCCTACTGCTGTGCACAAGCCATATACACTCACAACTGTACCCTGTAATCTCCTAGCTGTTTTTGCAGCTCTGCCTGATGGTCGTCTTCTACATCTTTGCCTTGGTTTTGTTCCAGCAGCGGCAGAAAGTTACGCAGGGTAGAGGTACAGTATCTGTTCCAACGAGTTAGATGCCTTGGTCTCCATTCCATAATCTTATCTTTTAGTACTTTTTCAATCCTGCAATAAAATATACCTATTGTTACAGTTCTAGTATTTACTGGACACCTGAACTGATCTCCCTTGACGCACTTAGTACAGGTTACAGGGAACACAACTGACCAGTTAAATTTACCACAACCTAAAAGCACAGAAAAGCAATGCCAATGTAGCTTTCCCTCCAGTGACAGAAGGGGAGGGCTGGGACTTACAACCTTTTTTAGTCTACAGCCTCTCCTCTCATCCCTCTACAGCATTTTGCTTATTAGGAAGCTGTAGAGCAATGCTTTCTGGCAATTAAAGAGAGAAAATTCAAAAAAGCCCTGTGAACTACAGCTTCTGATTACTTTTTTTTTTTTTTAAAGGCCATTCTCAATTCCTAGCATTCAAAGCAAATTTTTAGGACCTAGGTATGAATATGCTTGAGGAATGTAAGAAGATGCTCCACCTCTAGTGATCAGCACTGACAACAGTTGTTTTAGAGGTAGAATTACCTGCCCTGTAGTTCCACTGCAGCAGCCTTGTCCGAATGCTGATAAACTAACTCTTCAGGCTAGCAAGAAATAAAAAGTTTAAGTATTAAGAAGTGCAGTCTCTCTAGCTATACAACAGTGTAACTTCAGGAGTTACTGCCTTGATGGCACTTGCCTGAGTTCACAATTACACTAAAATAATCTATTATTTAGTAGAGGTACAATAAAAACATTACCTAGATGCCTTTTTTTTTTTAAGTAAAGTAAACATCAACTGCTTATACCTGTGAGAAACTGTACAGAAATTTTTGTTTGTTTACTAAGGATGTGCGTACAGCTCGAAAGCCTTCCTAGCTGTAAGACGAAAGTTGACATTTTCTCTGTACCACCAAGTTACTTATTTTGATAGGGCTGTGTTAAAGATTAGTCCCATTTACTTCACTGTAGGCCTGGGATCTCACATGGATATTTAGAGGACAACAGATCTGCATTCATTCTGTATAAAAGCAAATACTTTGCAGTATTCTTGCTTTCATGTTTTTAAGGAGTGCCTGGGAACAATTTTTAAAACCAATGCTATTACATAAATATACGTAACCACAGAAGTCCAAAGAACTTAGTCTCTGCTGGTTTGTAGTAAGTCTGTGATCTCTCAGCCCCTCAAGTGAAGTCAGTAAGAGATACATCAATACCTGAACGCTGCAGAGACCAGGGTATGGCAGGCTTCTTGAAAAGAAAGACTTCCAAAGTTTTGGTTTGCTGATATCAAAGTTCATCCTTACTGGGGAATCATATTCTTGCATATTAAACCAAATCTACAAGAAAGCAGGTTTGTTTTAACTTTCAGCGTCTAATCACAGCTATGTAACGTGTTCCACTTAAATGGCAATAAAATACTATATAATCTTGACCTCCTATAGCAACTACTGGTATGAGTTCATATGAAACACGGCAGCCGTGTATAGTCACAGCTGATGTGCAACTTTTGCATTCTCCATCAAAAGGGTGCTGCTGGTGTGTCATGTTGTGCTTCTGAGTATGAACTGAGACCAGCATATGAACAGAACTACTGTCTGCATTTGGCAGCTCTTCCTGCTGCATCTTTGTTTTCTCCAGCATTTCCTTTTCATCACCTCATCCACTGTGCCCCATGGCGGGTTTTATGCTTTCAGAAACTTTCTGCCTTTACCATCACTTCAGCATCACATGGTGCTGGGTTACACTATACGACGGAGTTTCTTCCACTGGCCTGAGCTGCATTTCCACCCCTCTGGATTACTACACGAGTCTTTTCTGAATTCTGATGGAATTCTTCCAATGGCCCAGCACAGTGCAGCTGTGGCTGTGATGCCTGGTAGCCTGCTGGACCCCGGCACCATTGCCATTTCAAGCTTATGATGCAGGATATAAGCAGACACTGCACACGCAGCTTCTCTGTGTATTTTGTCATCAAGGGGAACACGTGTCTTGCACTCCACTTCTTTACAGATGTTCAGTTTGGTCTGCGTTTGAGCCTAGTCTGAAGCACGCAAGCATCGTAGGCTTCTTGTTCAAAACACCCTTTAAATAACTACTGCTAAGGCTGCAAAATGTATCAACAATTAATATGTAATATACTAATTAATGCGTAACCTTTTGTAACTGACGGTTCTGTGTACGGCCTGTATGACAGAGCATAGCTGCTTTTTCCCTTGTTGGACCATTCGGGGCTGTGCCTGCCATTACGTATGCAACTATGTATGCAACTCAAGTGACTCCTTCCAATATGCTTTATTTTTCAGTTATCATCAGTGACATTTCACTAAATTACTACTCCTTAGCTAAGCAGTGCTAAACTTAGGCCATCCACGTTGGGAAACACGTAAATAAAACCAAATAACAAAAATTATATGAATGGATGTCATGATCCACCTAAATGCTGATCAAAAAAAAAAAATCTTTCTTATTTCAAGTAGAGTAACTGAAAAACCTACTTAAGATTGAATAAAATCACTAATACCATGACAGCATAAATATAGTTACACTGATGAGCAAATGATGCATAAGGTCAAAAAAAATACCGAGTTATCAGCTCTTATGTGTATAGAAATGTGACAAGACTGGGAACACTTACATTGTCACAGCTGATCAGACAGTACACATTTTGTAAGGGGCAGAAAGTATCATACTGCCCATAAAAACACCCAGTACTGGGATTCCAAATTACGTATTGACTTTGCTCCAAAGTTAATACGTATGCAGTTGGTCCCTAGGAAGAAAAAAAATATGAGAAAGATGTTTAAAACTGGCTACAAAGACAGTACAGTTTGTATTGTTTGGAATATTACATTTTTACCATTGAGATAAATAGTACTTTTTCGGGGCAAACTGGTGGGAAGAATTTACAGGTTCATTACAATTCAATCAACTAACACTTACATAATAATAGGTGTTGTCTCCTAGGTGTCAATGTTAGACACGCACAACCTCAAGCCATTCTTAAAATACAGATTCTTATAGTCACCTCAGTTCATCTAACAACTGATGTGAAATTCTATATACAGGAATGTTTAATGTATGCCACTGCGGTATCAGCATGTCCTACTTGGCTACTGCCACAACTCTCACCCACGGGCAATCTCCGAGTTGCAGGACTGCCGCCCAGGCAGTGCACTTTGTGTCTCATCCGTCAGCCATCCCTCATACAGGCACATAAAGGAATTTCCCAGCTATCTTTTTATGTTCTCTATGAGGAATCCCTAAACTCTTCTATTTGCTTGTTATCTACCTATCATCTCCCCCACTTTCCAGGTACCTTGAAATACCTGGCATAATCCCCCTCTTTACAGCATGCATAAGCTGAATGCTTTATTAAGGACTACCGTCTCCATCGGATTTGGAGTGGAAGGAACGTACCCGAGTACCTGTTCCTGCTGTGCAGGATCCGAGAATGTGCTAAAGAAACTAGTCTTGACAGGGATTTTTACCAAAATTCTGTTTGGCAAAATTTTCACATGTGCTTGGTAATTTGAGATACTAACATTGGGAATTTGCAGCCCAAGGCACAGCAGAGTGCCTAGCTTGCCTCTATTACAGAAGGCAGACGAAGACTGAGTCTTGGCGCCAGAGCAGAGCTAGCATTACTCACTGCAGCTCTGCCATCAGCTGGAGGGAGAAGCAAGAGACAGGTACAGTAAGAATCCCTGGCAACCCCTAGCCCTCTCCTGCCACCCCTCAACCTTTACCCAGTCCCACCCCAACTCTGTCACAGGCTGGGTATTCCCAACTCAAGTCACCGTGCATGGACTGTCTCCATTACCTTTGTCCTGGACACGCCATTTATACAAGCTGAAGGCCAATCACGGTTTACAGATGCTTGGTATTCTACTGTGAGGATGACAGCTACTACCAGATTAAGTGCAAAAGCACGGGTCCAGGAAAAAAAAAAAACAACAGATGACATTTATACTAAGATACACTTTCAGCTTATTCTTTTTTTCTCTCTGGAAAGAATCAGTTCCAGCAGCACCAAGGTTTAGACAACTTCCTGGAAAAACGCACCAGTAAGAAACAATTCTATCCATTGGTGGCAACCAAAGACTTCAGAGAATAAAAGTTAACACTCAGACCAAAGGAAAAAAATCCTCTTACCTCAGGAATCGCATTTCCAATGATAAGCCAGGCTTTTTTCCCCATACCAAGAAAATAATTACACAAGAGTACAGCGTGTTCTTCCTCATCTCCCGCCAGAAGATAAAGAAATTGCTAATTGAGATATTAAAAAAGGGGAAAAAAAAAGTCTTTCTATGCAGTTACCAACTGTGTTTTCAACTTACAACATTTAATATATTTTTTTAACATTTCTGAAGCAAAAGAGTCCTCAGATCTTTGCGACTGTTCTTTATTGTTTATTGGGCACTGTTTCAACATGCAGGATGCCGAGTGAATGCTGTGAAACTCCATGATTTCTTGTGGTAAAAATCTGAGATTGTACCACAAGAACCAAGGTCTTTTGCCTTTTGAGTTACTCTGAATTTTGCAGAAAAGTTCTGAGATGGTAAAAACATCATCTGTGAGTAACTTAATGTCTGCTGTTATTCTATACATAACAGGATTTATTTGTATGTCACAAATCTCCTATTATTGCTGACATTACATGCAATGTTTTTTCTCTAGTTCCTTGGAACTACAATGATCAATTTTAAGTCTAGTTTTAAAGTCTCCATCAGTCAGCATCCTTTCACTTGTGCCTGAGTAGCCATTTTGGATTGGTTTATAACTTAAAAATAAAAAACCCAGGAAAAACTTAAAGCCCTAAGCATTCTTAGGGTCAATCAATTGCAACCTATCAATCAAAGATAAAAATTTGGGCTTATATGAGGATGAGCAACTTTTTTCTCAAGCTTTGGTCCTCACTCTTTGAAATAAACAGCTTACAAAGAAAAACAATCCTAACAATAACAGAAATACAGAATAATTTAGGTCTGAAGGGGCCTCAAGAGCTTATCTAGTACAATCTCCCTCCAAACGCAGGGGCTGCTAGGATGTTACATCACGTTCAAGAGGATAAAGACCTTCTGATTAATGCATTACTTACGTCTGATGTACTCCATAAATCACAAATTCCAGCAAATGACACGCTATCTGGCAAAAAAGGAATTAAAGCAACATATCGAGCCACCAATTCCTGCAAGGAAACAACACAGAGGAAGTCGCCCCTTCAATTCACAGCGAGGATATATAACAATAGTAGTATTATACCAGACGTGAAGCACAGCGCTCCTTCCACAGATATCAATGACAAAACACTGACTGAATTCATTACAGTAGCAGCTAGCTCATTTTAGAACTTATATCAGAGACCGATATGATTTACTTCCATTGAGGTTTGGCATAATTCTTTGTCTTTTGAAGGACAATACTCATCAATATACCTATTTTTTTTCCAGAGAAGACAAATACCCATTTCTAGCATCATTATGGATAGACTTACTGTGTATCGCACATAGTCATTACCACTTTATTTTGTATCTCTAGTTCTTCCTTTATAAAAAGCCTCGCTGTACAGCAAACATATAAAAGTGTTATGTGCCTATGTGCGCGTGCAAACACATACATTGTGAAATCTATATCCCAGAAACTTCACTTCTTTTTTATGTACTTACTGCTGCTGTTTGAGAACTATTTGGGACGGCGTCAAGAAGCTCCTGTGGTGGATTCAGAGGTTTGATGTATCTGGTAATAAAAACTGTCTTCCCATTGAGGTCAATTACAGTCGTTAGGCACTGGCGGCCTGGAAACTTCGATGTACATTCAGCCTCATACTTTTCTGCTGCCTGGAGCAACTTCTCATCTTCCTGGGTATCAAACTTCAAAAGAAAGTAGAATTTATATAAAAATAGTTTTATTTATAATTTGGGCTTAAGTCTTTACTATGTTTGGCCTTATTTCAGGATTTACAAGCATAAAAGGAGTGTAAAATTCTTTCCTAATAGCATTTTGAAATATCCGTGTAGTATATATTTTGGTTCACAGATGTATAAGAAACGACAAAGTAATGGAAAATCAGGCAATTCGCATTTACTTATGAATGCACGTAATGACCTGTACCTGTAGCTGGCTTTATTAAAGCACTGAAAATGTAATGAAAATTATGGCCAAGTAAAACTGCAGGGATGAGTATGTAACACCACATACTCATTCACAGGTAAACAATTATGGTTAGGTATTAATCCTACACGCTAGTCACATCACACTCCATTAAAAACACAACTGAGGTTATGCACAAAATCCCAGTAATTTTTCTATAAATAATACTGCGATAACTCTGCGCAATGCCAAAATATTTGCAGAGAAAGTCCAAGTAATTTTTAGATAAATCCTTATAGTTCAGACTTGTATAAAATTTTAACGCTTTTAGATGAGATTTTCCAGAAGCAAATCTAGGACTCAAAAGCACATATTAATTGTATAACACTGATAATTATTTGCTCATGTGTCACCCAAGATGTCATCTTTTAAAGGTCTTAGGATGAGTTCAAATAGTTTTTTACATCTACTTAGAATCCCTGGTATATTTCTAGTGGCGCTGAGAATGAAAGCTCACCCTTCATAGTATTTTTGTTTAAAATAAACCACTTACTTTGTGGTTTGTTACCCTTCTTCTCAAACCAACCAGAGGTGCCAACAGCTGGGCAGAGCCCTGCAGCTAGACCTCCAAGTCAGCAGAGAAGGCACACAGTGGTGATTCTTCTCAACCGTAATTAGCAGCCAAAATATACGGCCTCCAGCACTTTGTAAATTTAAATGTAGTAATTCACTGCAAATATTACTGACAAACAACTACTATGTCAGAATCAAGTAACGCAAAGTGCACAAAGATTGCTGAATGGCACAAAACCAAGCTAAATCTTAAACAAGGAACAACGGGAATCTCTCAACTGATTTAATTTATTCATGCTGTACCTTAAGCATTTCATTCATCTATACAGAGATTCAGGAAGGACAGCAGGAAAGAGAGGAAAAATAGGTAAAGAAACAAAAAAAGGTATTGCAAAATTAAATTCAGCTTAGCATCCTGAAACAGTACAGAAGTATTTCAAATGAGGAAGGAATGGCTAGGAATAGGGACAAAGGACAGCAAAAACCTTTAGTTAGGTTTTCTCATTTTATGTCAAACACTTTCTATAATAAGTGTGTGGGTTACGTTTGGGGAGTTGCAGCACAGAATTATAGTTTTTTTTAGTCATGGTTAGAACACATGCACATGTCACTTTAGTCGTGGTTTTGCATACAGATTTCATTAGGTACCACATAAAATAGAACAGTCTCTAAATGAATTTGGTCCTGCTTTATTTAGTTTCTTCTAACATGAAATTATATTTTATTGTTTCCTGTTTATATTGCTTTGAAAAAAATTGATTATTATAATCCTGTACAATGTTTGCTAGAGAAATAATTTGGTTTGGCATAATATCCAAGGTAAACAAATCATCTGCTGCTAAGTACAATTTTTATAAAATTTAGAAAAATCTCTAATGCAAAGAGTGAACAAAAATCTGGCAAAACTCCTACTGATTTATTAATCACAACTGTTTTTTCCACTGTTCTCCCAATTTTAGAAAACAGATCTTCTGTACTAATAGTTTTCTTACCTCAGCAAGATTTTCCTTATTCCTGGTTTTACTTTCAATGCACTTCAGTGACAATGCGCTTTTCGGTACACTTTAGCTTTGACAGAATCATGAAACAGCCCAGGTTGGAGGGGACCTTGGAAAGACCATCTCGTCCAACCTTTTGTGGGAAAGGGAGCCCAGATGAGATTATCTGGCGCCCTCTCCAATCGCAGCTTGAGAACCTCCAGTGATGGGGACTCTACCTAGTGTCCCTGGGGAAGTTGTTTGAGTGAATGACTGTGCTCACTGTAAAAAATGTCTTTCTTACATCAAGTTAAAAGCTCTCCTGTTGCAACTTGTGCCCATTGCCCCTTGTCTTCTCAGTGTGGCTCCTACTGAGGAGAAGCTTTGGCATGTAGTATTTCTTGCTACTTACAACAGGACTCATTTCCTGCGTTGTGATTTAGCGTGCTATGATTCTTTGCTGCGTCTTCAGAACGGAAGGTACTTCAGTCTCTTTCTAGTTCTTTATGTCTGAGTTTTGGTGAGGGGCAGTGACCTCCTACCGTTGTATTTTAAACGGAAGAGAACTTATGTCAGAAAGATCTATGGCTTGAATAAAATATGCTGGTTTTCCCCTCTGAAGTGTTCAAATCCATCCTAAATATAGCTACCAAACTGCACCATTTTACTAAGTACAGATACAATACATAACCTTTTGGAAACTATGCATCAAATTGCACCCGTGCAAGAAGTTGTGAGTACTTGCTCATTATTTAAAGAGGTCAGGATTTGCAACATATAGTCCGTAATATTTTACAATAATCTCGCCCCTTATTTGAATTTCTGATTTTTCTTTTGAAACAGTACTGGAAACAGGTCCTTCTGTAAACAGAGATCTGTTTCCTTATAAATTCAGTACATTTTTTTCCCAGAAACCAATTACCGTATGTGAAGATTAAGACTGAAACTCTTGAATAAGGTCTCATCTATTAAAGGTGCTTCAAGCTTGTTAAGTTTATATTTATGGTTCCGAGTCCCAGTAACGATCTTATCATTCAAAGTAATTAACCTTAAAAGGCATCCATGAATGCACTTTATTAATTTTCTTTACTTTCAACAGTACTAGATTGTAACAATTCCCACAGTATTCCATAAAAGCAAGGAAACATACGACCGGATAGTTTCCAAGGCTATAATTTAACAGGAAAAAGGGTTTTTTGAACGCATCATACAATTTTATATGTATTCTGAAAAAGAAATTACAAAATGATAGACCTTTCTCTCCAGTTCCAGTTTGTCTCTAATAAATGACCAAAATAAATGTTTGTCTCTAATAAATTGCTGAATGAATCTCAAAATCATTGCATAAGTGTCACATAAAATAGCAAGCGGTATATGCATTTTAACTACGTATTGTTGCTTTTAGTGTAAGGCACTTCTGGTTTAGTAAAGTAACTGAAAAAAACAACAGCTGCTGTTTAGAAACAATTCTCTTCAAGATCTGGAGGCATGCATGAATCCATAAATAATAAATGCCGTATTTGAATAGCATAAACACAGAAGCAAGAAAATACTATGTTTGCACCTGCCACCTCCTTTTCATACACTGTTCGCGAATACTCACATGAATACTTTACAGAAGTAAATGGGGAAATTATACGCTCACAGATAACAAATGCAAATTTGTTTTCTATTAACATTGGAACTAGATACCTGGTGAAAGTTATTTCTCATGGGTTAAGTGTCCATCTAACTTAATAGCGCATGCAATTAAACTGAGCTAAAAAATTTGAAGTAGAACACTCAGAATTTGTATTAACGTCCTTCCGTACTTGTCTTCATGTCCTTTGGTACACTAAGCCCAGCCATTTATATGCATCTCAAGAACTGCACCACTGAAAACAAAAAGCAAGAACATGATGAATTACTGATTAGTTACCTTTTCTCTGACTGGCTCTCCAGGAATGAGCTGGGGTTCAATGGTAATAAACAGTGTTATATACGAGCCCTCACTCAGACTTCGCACGCAATCATAACCTCTCTCAATTCCCAGGTGCTTTTCTTTGCTGTAGCCAAGGAGGACTGGAGGAGTATCCACCTTAAATGTACCATCAATCTACAACATATATAGAGAAATACTTCTCATTAGAAGGAAAAAAGCAAAACTTCCTTCACAAATACATTTGCTACTTGATTTCAAATATTTTATTCCTTTGATTTATTACTCTGAATTACAAAACAATAAAATCAGAGCATATTGCATATATACTGATTAACTGTGGGGCAACCATGAGACATCTCATTGTTAAATGTATTAATTACAACTGGATTTCAACCCCTAATGCATATTACGGAGACTAATATTTAATGTAACGGAAAGCGTACGCACTAGTTCTTAGAAGTTCTTAGAGAAGCAAAGAAATGACAGCTTTTCACTGTTCTTATTTCAAATAGCAATCTCTTAACTACTTACATCTTCTTTGAAGTCAATGAAAGCTTCATTCTATAGGGCACCACAACCCTCAAACACCTGAATTCATTGATTAACCTCACAAGTTGAAGATAGCATATTATTAATGATCTAGCAGAAGCAAGTGGACTAGCACTGGTTAGACATGCACCGTCCAAAATTTCTCAGCAATGAAAAGAATCCCATGACAATTATCTTCTGTTATGCCTTGTGAATGGAGAGCCCAAGAAAAACACTTTGAACTCCAAGCACTGCACTTAAATTAAAGGAGACCCCTACAGGCTTACCCTCCACTCAAAGAATCCAGGAGGCTCACAGTATGTCTTAAAGCCTTTAAGGTTCTGAGAAGTGCCCCATATACCCAGAAAAGAACAAATTAATGTGTCATTAGGTATGCAACTGATGTCAGAATCTTCATGAAGTAAGAAATTGAGACTTTTATGATATGATGACTTGATCTACACATGAAAGTAACTGCCCTGCAGAAAAAGACTCCTACACCAAGACTACAATATGACAGGACTATTGATGTGAAAAATTGGTTTCCTTAACCTAAATCCAGGATGGGTGACTGGACAAAAAATTCCTTTCCCCTATGAAAAACTGCATGTTTTACTATCACTCCCATAACTAACCATTGATATCTCTTGAAGAAAGCTTCTCTTGAAAAGTTCTAAAAATGGAGGAAAGAAGGCATTGGGAAAGGCAAAGATGAAAATTTGGTGATTCATGAAAAGTGTGGGAATAGAAGAGTTAGGTCAATTTTCCCACCACCTGTCTAGGTGATATTCCTATTCCTAGCTCACCTATCCAGACTGTGCAATACCAGACATCTCAAAAGCCACTGACAAAACCATCTAAAGAATGGGTTTTTTTAACCTTTTAACACTTTTAAGCTCATTACTGAAGGAAGCCAGGCTGAATTGTCGGTGTAGATTTATGTTTGTCTACCTCTTCTCCCTTCAAAACATTGAATTTGCTGAGAAATACTCACCAAATTTGGCAAAATCTAATGGTTTCAAAGACATTTTCAAAAAATTCCATAAAGATAAACTAACAGGTACTGAGTTAAATCTGACATTCCATTACCAGCCCCTTTCCACTCTCCAGTTTTGTATTTTAAGAGATTTACTCCAAGTTATTGACACTTACCCTCCCTTGAAAATATATCGTAGTAAATGGAATCTTAACACATCCCAGCCAGTGCCTTTCAACATGAGTGTGGATTCCACTTCCTCTTTCACGATCATCCTATTAAAAAGTTCCCCAACATAAAACTTTGTAAGACAGCTTCATTTCCTTTAATTCAACCAACAATTTAATCAAAGCATTAATAAAAATTCAGTATTGTTTTAATAATTTACTGTAAGTTCAGTTAGTAGTATGGCAATGATTATTCTGCATGCCTTTCAAGCAAATACAAGAATGTCATGGTCCATGATACGATGTGCTTGAACTTCAGGGTTCAACTTCTGTATAACCTGTCATGGAGATCTCAAAGATCTGACAAGGAATCCACAAGAGTCTTCTCAAAGTAAATTAAGCTGTGGTCTTCCAATGAAATATTTTACTAGTATTTAAAAAAGCTTATTGGAAGTAAAATTGTATGAAAATCTAACTAAACCCTGTGGAATGGAAACGTTGTTTCCATGTGTATTGCCTATCAGGGATTTCCAAATCTAGTATGATCAGCCTACAAGTTATTAAAAAAAAAAAAAATAAAATCTTTAAAGGCTAGAGTGACATCTGAGTTTCAAGACTGTATCTTTCTTTCTTCTGCTGCATCAAATTCCATTTCAGTTTTGAGGACAGAATTCTGTTCTTGCTGAAATGTGTGCATTATTTATTTTTGGTTCATGTTTTCAAGAATGTTGAGTGCTGCTATTTTTGTGCATGCTGAATTGACTGGGAAAGCTTTCACGGGTTTCAACAAGGGAAGGAGATATGCCAACACTGAGAGCTTACAAAAATTTCTTGTTACTAGTACTTGCAATTTTTATGTCATTCAAAAAAATTAATATATACAACCAAAACATGTTTTCTTTCACCAAACAGCTTGTAAAACAGGATGAGACACACCATAAAAAGATAGCTAATAAAAAATACAGGAACTGGGATCATGCCTCTGCGATTTAGTAAAAATCCTTATTAAGTTCAAGAAGAACAGAATTCAGATTACAATTGACACGTTGCCTCTCAATTTTAATATCTCCAATTTCATTAAATATCAGTAAAATAGATTACATACACATGTTCAACTCTAGCAGCAGATTACATAGTACAAGCTTAATTCATACAGACAAAGATTAACGCTGTAAAGACTGCTCCCTCTAACAATCTTGCAGTATTGACTAGATATAAAACTGTAAGGAATGACAAAATAGAGGAAAAAAAAGGCACAGGAGGGTGAAAGCTATTACACTGAAAAGTCTTATTCTGTGAACTTCAAAAAGCTTGTAATATTCTGTAATGTACCCTGTCCTTCAATTATGAACTCACCTCTACAGCATCATGAAGGACTTCATCAAAAACATTAATGAAAACTTCATCCTTCACTGACTGCAAACTATGGGTGCTGTAGTCACCATTAGGAGCTCTGAAAAGGTTAAATAAACCAAAATAGTGATTTGAATAGGAAAATTTGAATAAATTTGCATGCTCAAATTAAATTATTATTAGTCAGAAATAATCTGATTTCATTTTGCCACACCTAAATGGAAGCTCAAGTTCCTCATTCCAGTTGGGGTTTGGACCCTCTGCTGTTGTTGTCTGACAGACTGTTCGCTGAAAAGAAACTTCTACGAAAGGACGGACTAAAACCTAAAAATAGAGATCAAAACAAAGGAAACAGTATCTATAAAAATTAATCAGAACATAATAAATTACACATTTTCATGTATTTAGAAAAACAGATGTATACTTTGTGGAGATCAGGCTGGTCCAGCCCATATAAAACTTTAATGTATCTTAAATATTGCATTTCCCAGGTTTCTAAGCATTTATGAAGCTTTTAAAAATTTTATGTTAGCATTTCCAAAGGATTATGTGTATTCAGAATACTTGATATATTTATATACAGCAGCAAAACCACACCTGAGAGTGGGAAAGCTACTGGCTGTCTAATCAAAGAAGGTAACTGAAATAGAACACGTGATCCAGACGCCAGTGGAAAGAAGTGCCCTTGTATCCTCTTATCTGTAATCCAAGAAGCCTACTGCTACAATCCTGGTTGTCTCTGAAACTGGGCCCTATTACAGATAAGCAACTCCTAACTAGACACAACAAACCCCTAATGTGATTAAAAATGCCTTAGTGAAGCATTTCATTAGCGTTCAAATGCATATGGCAGAACCTTTTCTACTTTTCAAGAAGCAGTAATTCTGAAGGAAAATTGTAGGAAAAAGAAGAAAAAACACTGAAGGACTTCCGCCTTCATTCAGAAGGATGCTGAATTTAGTTCTCAATAGCAAGCAAATATAATTTCATTATCGGCCATAAGAATGACTGTGCTTGTTTAGACTAAGAACGCACTGGGCCCAAAATTCAGGCTGTGAAAATGGCCATCAGCAGACACACACAGAAGAGTGAGAACAGGGCAGGCATATATATTTTGTCCTATTACTCTTCCAAGCTTCAACCTTTTTCAGATGGACTTTCCTAAGCCTGTAACGATTTTTCTATTTAGTAACTCCCAATGGATCACTCTTCCAAATACTTGTCCAATACCCACTTCTATGCAAGCAAACCTCTTTATTCTACACTACATGTAAACAACTTTTCTGGGCACCTACTAACTGCTGCATGAAGAATCACAACCTTCTGTTTGTTTTGAACCTAACTCCTACCAGCTTCACTTGACAATCCCTCACCCTTGGACTGAAAGAGCCAGTAAACAGTCAATCCCTATCTACAGTCGCTATATTAGTCATGATTTTGTGTGTGTCTATCATATTCCTCCTCCTCTACTCACAGTTACTGCCGTTCTGGCTGAAAAGCCCTGCTGTTTTTCACTGTACATTGGCTGTTCCGTATTTCTGACATCCTTATCGCCCTTCTCTGAACCTTTTGCAGCTTTACTGTCTTTTTGGAGATCAAGGAGTGGGCAAGCCACCCCACTAATAAGATATCTTTTTGATGGTAAATGTTACTATCTATGGAAAAGAGGAACGGCCACAACTTCACGTAAGAAAATGTTAGTTTTTTTAAGATACCTGGTTGAATGCCCAATCTGGACTATCAGCTGGGCTCTGAGCTGATGGAGAGGCTGCAAACATCTCATTAAAGGACCTTGAAGATTTAGATGGTTGTTGAAGTTTGCTATGAGAGGAAACAGACAACAACAAGAAAAGACAGAAAACACATTACAAAATATCAATCCCTCACATTCTGTATTAACCGTACAGAATTTTGGAAATACGTCTAATATTTTTATGTTATGACTTCAACCTTGGAAAGATATTTATTTGGTCAAATAACATGAAACAAATGCCAGAAAGGGGTAGTGAGTGTATAGCTCTTGTAAGCCTCATTGCAAAACAGTGCTTTGTGCCTGGAGGCTCTCTTTTCTGAAGAGCTTATCAATCCCAGACCTTTTTTTTTTTTTTTCGCCTCCACTGTACAATCTCCTTAAACTACAGGTTTTTCAGTTTAAGGAGATGAATCCCCACAGAATTCATAAACAGTGTAGACTTCATGGTATCCAGGCAAGGCCTCTATGACAAAATTAAACCCATATGAATATTACACAACAGGCAACCCATGAGTGAAGTAAAATAAATGTTAATGTTTATTTTTATAGTGTTTCCACATAACTTTTTTTGTAATAACACCACAGTAGAGATTATAAAAAAATAACTATTCATGGAGAAAGCAGCTCAAAATATGATATCATATGATGCAAAAAGACTGGGAGGGGTTTTAGTTGTTTTTGTAATACCGATACTGAGTTGAAATTTTCATCTTTTCATTCCTGTCAACATGCTTCTAAAAGAATTGCTTTTCTCAATATGAACTTATTTACAGAAATCCAACAGAACCTTTACTACAATCAAGAGATAAACCACCAGCAGACCCTAAATTCTGTACGCACAGTAATTGGTCAGCTTAAGAATACCTCTGAGTGAAATGCAAGGTGTATTCATTTTGGGAGAGAGAGAGAACGCTGCACTAATACACTGCTGCTGGAACTGAGCCAGTCCGTTCACAACTCCAGTATCTCTACACGACAGAGCCTTAATGTGCCTGAAGGTAATGGTCACCTTCACAATTAGTCAGAGACAAATTAGGCTCAGTCCATTAACTTTAACAAACAGTTCATGAAGGAGAAGACCAACATGCTACACTCAGGAGGCAAATATAGTACCCCACAAGGAAGAACTGGATTTTTTAAATACTTATTTTTTGGTATTATGAATTAAAATTGCCCTAACGAGCAGGCTTGCTTAAGGTACAATTCATCTGATATTACCAGAGTTATAATGTTGTCAAAGCTGTAAGTTATCTTTCAGACAGTTTTTTCCCCTCAAGCAGATGAATACGGTTTTTGGTGAAACATTTCTTGAATTTAGCAGTTATTGATAATAAATGATCATATTATTCTACAAAATTGCAGGGGAGGTTGGACTAGATGACCTTTTGAGGTCCATTCCAACCTGAACTATTCTATGATTCTAAAGTTACAAACCAGCAGATCTTTATCAACAAAAAGATAAATGTATATGTTTTTATCATGAGGATCAAAACAATACACATGGCTGAATTTCAACATTAGTTGCTTCAGCTGTCCTCAAACCAGCAGAAACCAGAAAATGAGTCTGTACTGGAAACAGGCATTTAAACATACCTCATCACCGGTTTTCTCACTGGAATATCATAAGCTCTAATGATGTTCACCAACACTTTTATGTCTCCATCGGATAAATTCTGTGCTGTGACCTTCTTCCTTTCTTTTCTTCTTGGCTTTAATGGTCGTTTTGGCTCTGCCAGTTTAAAGAGGCTGAGTCCCAAAATACTAATAATCATAAAACAGATATTTAGTCATTTTTGCATAGAATCCAGCATTCTAGTGTTTCCATGACACACATGCAAATTATGCACTAACAGAAAAAGGAAATATATGCTGCTGTTAGTGCCATACAAAACTCTATGAAATAGCAGTAAATTTTAATTCTTTAGTACTACACAATCCAGTTCTGTCTTATATTTCAGAAATAATAACTCAAATACGTAAAAAAGTATTTTTTCCCAAACTAGGTAAGGTAGAAATAAGACAATTACACAGCTTCAAGACAGATCTAAACTACAGTGCTATAAACAAGGTATCTAGCACATGATGACAATCACTGTATGGAATAGGCAAAAAGTCTAATTATACAGCTATGTACAACAAACAATAGGCTACAGAAAGGAAGCAGAATGAATATGCCACAACATACCCTGGACCCTCAGAACTTATAACCCAAGGCAAAGCAGAACCAAAGGAAAAAAAAAAAAAACAGGACAAGAGTAAAAAGCAGATGTATGTTTTTTCACATCATTGATATTAACTGTAGACATTCCAAAATCTACTTTAAAAATTGATAGCCAATTTTTTGGCTACATTATTTCCTTATACATAATAAAGAAAATATCACAGTAATTACTGCTAAAATAACACAAAATCACAAGTCACTGAAATATCTCACTAAGTAGATGCTTTAAACATATCACGGTGTATTTTAAATTCATGAACCATATAAATTAGCAAATAGAATCCAATATGAAGTAGTACTCATGATAAGAAAATATCAATGAAGCATTTTATTTTAAACAGCTCAAAAAGCTGATTATAGTCTTGTTTGGATTTTTCCATTCTGTGATGGGGAAACGTGAACTAAAAAACAAGATGAACTCTTTTGTAAGAGAGCAAGTCTCTGTATCTCCAGCAGATGGAACTGTTTAGATTTATACTGCTGATTGAAAAAGCTCTGTCTGTACTTTAAGGGTGTCACGTTTATAGTGAACACAAGCAACTTCTACATAAAAGAAAAAATAACTATCTTTCACAACCTGTATACTTACACAGATTTTAAATGAGCAACACTAATTAAGAGTCATCTATGCTGTGATGACTGATAAACATCAAAATCAACAAGTACGGGATTTGGAACAAAAATTCAAAGAAAGTGCTTCAGTAATAAAACAAATAGTAATCTTAAAAGAAAAAAAAGAAGTAATTTCCAAACCCAGTAACATTTCTGAAAGTAAACATGCAACAACAACAAACAGAAATACATGAGAAGTAAAATAAAGGAAATGATTGTTAAAAAAATCTATTGCATATTATTTACAGGGCATATGCACTGACCAAAGTGAGCATCACCTATAGAACCAGTAGTAGTGTTACTTCCTCTGATTCCTGTCTGATATCTGGAAATCATTCAATCTGGCACCAGCTAGGGGTATGCTCAGCTCATCAGATCACAGCCCGATGCATTATATCCTGCTAAATCTTATTTACATGCTGTCACATTACTTCTACCAAAACCAGACTTTTTCTTAAAAAAGTTTTTACGTACTTTGTGTATCAGTACGCTGCCTGTACTGGCAGAGGTATACACAGTGATTGGAAGTTTATATACTATACTAAACACAAAGTCACTTTAGTCGCATCAATACACTTTGCAAAAAAAGATCAGAGATGGTTTTACATTAATTATTTTGATTTATAACAAATAAAGATAGCTCCCTTACCCCAAGCTGGGAATCTCCTCTTCATTGACAAGGTCAGAGAGAAGGAAATGGTGTTTTGCTATGAGGAAACGGTTTATTACTGATTCTCGAACCTGTGAATGGGGAAGGAGAAGAGACAAAAGTACATTTATAATCCAAACCCACTGCAAATATTTGCATTCTGTCCATTAAACAAAATGTCCAAATATACATTCCATATTTTTTCCCCACTTTTAAAAGAGTCATGGTCCAAGGAAAATTTTCTTTCCACCAGATAATTCTTCAGAACATAATATAAGCTCATTTTACAAATACAGTGATTCTCTAGAAACATACTGGCTAGCCACATGTAAGAACATATGAAAGCATACAATCAGCAAAATGAAGTCTAATCTGCTTACAGCTCATCATCAGAAGCAATCACAACAACAAATGACACTAACAGGTATCTGTTTTTCATGTCTATATGAATCTGCAGAAGAGGCTGTAGAATAATCTATATAATATTAGTTATGGGGAATAAAAGCAGCACTTTGGGCTGCAGAACAATCGATGAAGCCTGTATTACAAATACTATGATTTCAAATAAATGTTTAAAATCCTTAGTTCCTTTCATTTCTATGCTGAGGTCACAGACTGAAGGACAGAGATGAAAGCCTTCCCTCTTCTCCCAACAACTATGTGGAAGCAGACTGACAGAATATTGCCTTTACCCTTTTTTCCTACCACTAACGTGAGTAAAGCCTTTATATACTGTGCTATTACAAGATCAGTAGCAGAACAGCAATAACAAACAATTTTCTGCGATACAGCTCCCTTTGTTATTTTAAAAAGTTTTTATTTAAGTTATTATATCTGTGTGTTGAAGTGACAGGCATATAAAGATCACATTTCACAGCGAACTGAATTTCAGTTTTGATGTGAGCCATCTAATTTTCAAGCACATCTGACAATTTATAAAACTGTAAAATATCCAAATATTATTTTAAAAAAGGCTACTTGTATTTAATCTAAAAGAGCGACAAATAAAGGTACAATAATGTATGTAACTCTGTACTACTATACTATTATTCAGTGCGCTGCGTAAACCATATGTTTGAGCACACACTTAAATACCATGCAAAACATACGGGGCTGACACAGACATGACAACTTTGTTAAAGATGATTTTTTTGTATTATCATACTGAATCTGGGCTTTGGCACTCGCCTGGAAGATTTAAACACTCTTACTTTTCTATGATTCTTTTACAAAACGTTCTTTCTAACAGACAATTTGTTGTGTCCTACATCAAATCAACCTTATCATCATATTACGGGTTTTGCCAGCTGGCTAGGACTTGATACACTTTTTGGTATTTCCAGTACTGGGCGCCATGTTTTGCACTTGCTATTTTGCCAAAGTAGTCTGAAATTGCACACTTCTCTTGGCTTTATGGCCAATGTTTTCCTGTATTTTTTTTCCTTAAGGATTAAAGAGAATATCATCCTAACAGAAATGAACAGACTAGAAAAATAAATTAAATCAAGAAAAGGGGGAGAAGATGTTACTCTAATACCACAGTGAAGGTAATGCGATGGACTTTGCCTTAGGCTGCAACACAAGACACTGTGTATTACATTAAATCATTTTTAACAGCTGTTAGGGCCCCGTTCATGGAGATAATTCAGTTCGTAGCATCACAGCTTACATGAAGGAAAATCGTGAGGAGAGGGAAATCAGCGAATACCTGGGAAACAACAGTACAAATCTCTGGGACACTGGGGCGAAAAAGAATTTACAGAACTACTAAAAAAATCCAGAATGGCTGGTCATTTTGTACATTACAACTTTTTCAGTAAGATTAAATGAGTCATTCACAAACCTCCACTTGTTCAATTAGACCAGTTTCAGGCCTAAATCAGAATTTTAAAGATGTTTATGGGTCATGTTTAGAGATGAATCAGTTTTTAGTAATAAAGCATCCAAGTACAGAAGCAACATATGGCCTAGAGAAATATGGTGGATCCATATTTTTTGCAGCTTACCTTCTGTAGATAGTTGGCAACAACTGCTCTGTGTGAATCTAGGTAATTTTTGCTGTCAATCACATCCCTTTCTTGCAGTCTCTTCTCATAGTCCTAAAGATTATTTACTAGAGTTTGTGATTCAATATATATTCAGTGCTTTATTACATACAAGAAAAATGGTAAATATTTCATTAATATTAATGTATGGACCACAGTAAACCAAAACAGATGTCAGAGGTTTATAAAGCTATTTCTAATGGTAACGTATACAGCAATAGCATTGCTAAACTTCCATGAATAGAGACAAGAATTTCATTAAGTTACAAGATTCATGTGGTTTAAATTACTATGAATAACTTGAAGATTTCCCTCTCTTCTTTTAAAGCTGAACTTTGACCTGCTGCTGTAAACTGAAATTCCATTTGAACTGGAAATGGCTTATCTTACTGCAGCTGCAATAGGGAGAATCCTTTATAAACAGAAGTGACGCAGTATTCACGGAAGATGACCTGGAACCTGAACTGTGTTTTAATACACGTAACTGATTTTCATGGTGTCTAAAACTGGAAGAATCTCTACTTGTGGGAGAGTTCACTGAGAAACAATTATTGAGCTATTTTTAAGTTATATTCAAGAAATAAAGAGATTTAATAGCATAATAAAAATCTGAGAAATGAATATTGGTTACCACCACTTTCCTTCACTTGTAAAACTATCTCAACTCACGAGTTTTCTTGCTTTTGCTCTACCTGTTTTCTCCCCTGTCCGGGGTGGGAGGGAGAGGGGAAGTGAACGAGCATCTGTGTGGTGCTTAGCTGCCACTGCAGTTAACTAACAGCAGGATTCCGTTATCAGGTTTAGGTTCAACTACAGAAATTGTCATTTAGGAATAGAGCTAGGATATAGATTGAAAACCACCACTGTCAACAAGTAGAATACAGTTATTCCTGGTTGGGATAACCTGAGGAAGTATGGGTTTGAATGGAATGCTTGCTGGGTTGAAAACAGGATGGACAACTGAGCTCTAACGGTAAGGATCAACAGCTTAATGTCCAGTTGGTGTCCTCTAACTAACAAAGTACCCCTGGGATTGATTACAGTACCAATACTACTCAGTATTTTCACCAGTGACCTGGATGAGGAGGCACAATACACTATCAGCAATTTAGCCAACGATACTTGATTAGGAAGAGTGGTTAATACAATGAATGACTGAACTACAATTCAGAGGGCTCTTCATAACTGAAGACTATGACAATTGAAGTCTCAATGAAGAAAAGGCAAAATTCTGTACTGAGGGTGGAGTAACTCCATGTGCTGGCACAGACTGGAAAGCAACCAGCAAAGTAACAGCCATACTGGAAAAAATCTGGGGGTTATGGTTTAATGACAACCAGCAAGGTGGTCTTTTGGCAAAAGACAAACTGCAGGCTACGTTAGGAGTAGCATGACCTAGAGACAATGGGAAATCACTAGCCCCTCCAGCCTGGCACTTGTGAGGGCATATCTGAAACACTGAATCCAGTTTGGGGCTGCCAGCTCAAGAAGCACGTGGAGAAACTGGATGGGGGTCCACTAAAGGACTACTAAGACAGTCAGAGGCCTAGAGTACATGACCAACAAGAAGAGGTCAGAATCTTAGAATAATGTAGGTTGGAAGAGACTTCTGGCGGTCATCTGATCAAAACCCTCACCCAAAGCAGGAACAAATCCCATCAGGATGCTCGGGGCCTTTGCCAGGTGAATTTTCAGTATCGCTAGAGATGGCAATTCTACAAACTTGCTGGACAACATGTTCTAGAATTTGAATACATTCTTTGTGAAAAATGTTTTCTTTATATCTATCCGGGGTTTCTCTTGGAGTAACTTGTGTATATCATCATCCTGCCTCTAAGATAAGTCTAGCTCTGTTTTCTCTGCACTGTCTCGCTAGGTACCTGAAAGAAGCAATAAAATACCCACCTCAGCCTTGCCTGCTTAGGCCAAAACCAATTTAGTCCTTTCAGCCTCTCCCTGTACGTCATGTGCTACAGCCCTGTAGATATTCTAGTAGCTCTGTGTGCTGAACTTGCTGCAGTATTGCAGTGTCTTTCTTGCACTGGACAAGGTGTTCAACTTAATTAGTCTGGTGAAGAAGAGATTAATGAGCAATCCAGTATCTGCCCACAACTATTTGAGGGGCAGTTACAAAGACGAGAGTGCTAAACTAACCTCTGTAGTTTCAGACAATATAACAAGGGAAAACAGCCATGAAATACAACTTGGAAGGCTCAGGTTGGGCATGATGTCCAGGAGGCTCCTCCAGTGTATTGATGATAACTTTTCAACACAGGTGGTGCAGGAACCAACAAGGAGAGGAGCACTCCTGGACCTAGTATTAACCAACACAGAGGGACTGGTAGAGGACATTAAGGCTGGGGGTACCCTAGGCTGCAGCGATCATGAAAAGATAGAGTTCAGGATCGTGAGTGCTACGCACAAAACGACAAGAAGTAAAATCGCTACCTTAGATTTCAGGAGGGCCAACTTTGACCTTTTCAAGAAACTGCTTAGGGAGGTCTCGTGGACTAGGGCTCTGGAAGGCAAAGGGGCTCAAGAGAGCTGGTTGGTATTTAAAGACCACTTCCTCCAAGCTCAGGATCGGTGCATCCCAAAGAGCAAGAAATCGGCCAAGGGATGCAGGAGGCCTGCCTGGTTGAGCAGGGAGCTTCTGAACACGCTCAAGTGGAAGCAGGAAGTTTACACGAAGTGGAAGAGTGGCCTAACCCCTTGGGAAGATTACAAGAATGCTGCCAGGGTGTGCAGAGATGAAACAAGGAAAGCCAAGGCCGCCTTGGAACTAAACCTGGCAAGGGATGNACCTGTTTTCTCCCCTGTCCGGGGTGGGAGGGAGAGGGGAAGTGAACGAGCATCTGTGTGGTGCTTAGCTG
>VYZM01014174.1:3430-50665 GCA_013398915.1 Dromas ardeola
TTTTTTTTTTTTTAACCCCCCCCCCTCTGATTTCTCCTTTCTGTCTCCAAAGCGGGGAAAAAATAATAAATTATCTTAAAAATAAAGCCATTATTCAGGCGGGGCTGGCTGGTTTCAGGTGACACCCTCACACCACGGTGTGGGGATCAGGTTCGGAAAGGTCGTCTGAGGACACGGGTGAAGCCCCCGAGCGGGCAGACCTTCGCCCGGAGCACATTCTCCTTCCCGCAGGCAGCTGTCGGCAAGCGAGCGGCGGCCGCGCTGGTGTTTATCATCCCCTGCGCGGTGGAAGGGCTGCGATCCAAGCCGGGGAAGACGTCGTTACTCTACTCTTAAACACGACGGTGCATGCCAAGTTCATCCATCCGCTGCTGCAAATCACAGCCCGGGCTGACCCGGCATCTCGCTGCCCAACAGGGAGCCACCACCTCCCAAAGCCTCAAAATACACCTTGTCCCAAGTCAGACCGTATTTTCCTTCCGAGGGGTCACAAGTTCACCTGGAAGAGCTTTTTCTCTTTGGTTGGTGGAATCAGGGAGGGGATTCCACCTTACAAGTAAGGTGGAAACCCGTCAGACACTCCAGTCAAGCTTCTGAATTTGTATTTTCTGTATTTCTCACGCACCCAGTAATTTGCCCATCCAAAGGTATCCGCTGGATCCAGCAGCAGCCAGATTTTAATTCTCAGAGGAGCTCGTATTGGATTCTACGTCCCGTTTTCTACCAATTTCGTAATAATCAGGTTTAATTTTCAATGTGGCAATGACAACGTTAGGAAGTTTACTTACAGCCCTTGAATTACAGCACGGTGATGAGAAAATCCAAGTATTAAAGAAATTGGAGGAGGAAGGTGGAGACACCTCCCCACACACAGATTCCCTGCAAAATATTTAGCTTATTTTACCCCTAGAAAAGAAATCATAGGATCACGGGTTAATGTTGGAAAGGGTCTCCAAAGCTCCCGTGGTTCAGTGTCTTGCTCAAAGCACAAGGTGTCTCATCTTTTTATTTCCTCGCTGCTCTCTGAGTGCTCAATCCAAGGATGTGGACCAAAGAGGAACCGTAACCCATATCCTTCACAGCCCAAACAGCTGCTGAACATCAAGAAATACTTCTTGGGTACCAAAACCCAGCGGGAGGTGAGGCTGTGATGTGTCTCTTCGTGCTGCCTGGCTCAGCCTGGCTTTCGTGTCTTTGCATCGTGTCATCGGTCTTAGCAGACATCAACTCATTAGTGGGACTCGTTAGAATCGGTGCTGCAAAAACACAGCACCAGAATGGGTGCCTTGGGGTATTTTTTCCAGGTGGGTCATAGAATGGGTCACCTAAATGCATTATATATACAAATGAGATATAAGGGAGGAGCGCATGATGGCGTTGACATTACCCTTCTTTTTGAGCTGGCCCTGCTTGTACCTGAACCGAGTTACAACAGAGCATTGCCAGGTCTTCGTTTTGGGGGAAAAAGAGCTTATTTTGAGATTTCGAGCGTTACTTAACTGCAGGTTTTAAGATCGAGGCCTCTGCGCTGGGATGCATCAAGCAAGCCAAGCCAAGCAACCCAAGCCAAGTTGTCCTCACTGCTGTTGCGTTTGAGAAACAATCTCTATTAACAACTCGACTTGGCAGTTTCAACATTTTGGGGAGAGAAATATTTTTATTCTCCCACCAGGCCTTTCTCCAACCATTGGCTACTGCTTTCTTGCATGAACAATTTAACTCCTGTTACATTCAGAGCACTGGACAAAAGTAAACTCAATGAAATTTGACCTTTTGCATGAAAAAGCACATGGATTCTATGTTCTAGGTGGGAAAAAAACAGGCTTTTATAATTTTTTTTTTTTAAAGCCCTCGACAAGGCCATTAAAGAAACTAAGTTGCCACAGGACTGGAGAAAAGGTCCTTTTATTGCTCAAAAGCTGGTTAAAAGACAAGAAGCAAAAGGTAGGGCTTTAATGGTCCCTTTTCAGGATGGAGAGAAGTCCATGGTGTGGTTCACCAGAGACAAAGTCCAAGGTTTTTCAACATCCTCACCGGCAATCTGGAGGCGTAAGAGCAGACCCACATCTCCGTATTTGCAGGTGAGATCTTCCAAGGTCATCAAGTGGCACGCTGATGGCAAGCAACCCCAGACGGCTCCCAAAAAAAGAAAAAGCGGAGAAGAAAGTTTCAAGTGAGCTTTGGTACAGGAATACATAAAGTCTGGAAGAAAAAGGTCTAAACTATGTTAGCGTGATGCTGAGGTTGGAACCAGCAGCTAGAACCGAGATCTCGGATTGCCACCAGCAGCTCTCTGAAATCTCTGGCTCAATGTGCGGCCAAGGTGTGTTCAAGGTGGCAGCCAAAAAAAGCCAAGAAATGGTTATTTCTCTGCCTTCCCTGAGCACGTTCGACGCTCAGGGCATCATTTTGCTGCTGCAGAAAACCCTGGTGCATCCGCGTTTCGCCTGCTGTGTGTGGTCCTGATCTCCAAGATGAGCATGATGGTGTTGGAGAAGCAGAAAGACCAACTAACATGACTAGTGGGATGGGGCAGCTGCTTTACCAGGCCAGATGACAAGCTCAGGACCCTTCAACCTGGAGAAGGGGAGGCTGTTGGGAGCTTACGAGCAAGGTGCAGCAAATCAAAACTGTTACTCAAAGGAGCAGGAGATCAGTTTAAAACAAATAACAAAGTCCTCCTTCAGTCAGCAGGCTGCCCCAAGAGCCAAATACGTTAATAGATTCTAAGAAGGGTTGAAGAAATTCATGGGCAATAGGTCTGCCAACTGATACTAGAGGGAATGGGCAGGCTGATACCTACCAAAGCCCAGAGAATCACAGAATCATAGAATTGTCTAGGTTGGAAAAGACCTTTAAGATCATCAAGTCCAACCATTAACCTAACACTGCCAAAATCACCACTAAACCACGTCCCTCAGGACCACATCCACCCACCTTTTAAATACCTCCAGGGATGGGGACTCCACCACTTCCCTGGGCAGCCTGTTCCAATGTTTGGTAACCCTTTCGGTGAAGAAATTATTCCTGCTATCCATCCTAAACCTCCCCTGGGGCAACCTGAGGCCATTTCCTCTTGTCCTATCACTTGTTACTTGGAAGAAGAGACTGACCCCCACCCCAGCCTCCGTGATGCAATGATTGCCAACGCGGGGAGTGCAGAGGGGAATGAACTGAAGATATTTTACCTTGCGTGTTCTCCTGAAATATTAACTCCTGTCGCTGCTGGAGAAGACTATTAAACTACTAGATAAACTTACAGGAAAATGGGGCAGTTTACTGGACCAGACTCTTCCAAATCCATCCAGCTGCACTTGAATTAGTACTTATCACCTCTAGACTTCATCAAGAAGGAGGAATAAGCTCCAGTCCTTATAAAATCCATAGCTAAAATGTGGTTCCTGCATTGCATCAAGCAAACTTAAAGGCTGAATTTCTGCGACAGCTCAGAAATGCTTCGGTGTCACCTACAAGTCACGTTCGCAGTGCAGCCATGGCTTTGCTTGTTGACGAGCCAGGTGTGAAAGCTCCATGGGTCTTCCCAGCACGGGGCGTGCAGATCAAAGGCATCTTTACATATCAAAGGATAACGCGGTGAGAAACAGCATTTCATTAGTCAGGAAGTTATAAATTGATATCTTGATTGAAATAATTATCAAGAATTACAGGAAATACCCGGAGATGCATTTATATTCAAGAGAGTCTTCAGGGAGTAGGGGAAACTTTGCCCCAAATCGGAGTTTCTGTTCAGGGATGCAGCACATCAAAATGAAGTCTCACCTTTCAGACCCCCCCCCGTCCCCCCCAGTCCTGCCTTTTACCTATTTTCTTAGAAGAAACCAGATTCTTATTTTTTTCCTTAGATAATCTTGGGTAAGGAGTGATTTTTAAGACTGCTACGGAAAAGCTGGTACTTGGTGAAGTTGCAAAGCAGATGCGTGTGAACTCAGTAATTTCAAAGCCCCTTTGCTCCCCTCTGGCTTTCAGGTCCCTGGAATCCATGGGGAACAATTCCATCACAACAGGGGTATAAATTGGTAATGTGAAAGACAAGAAAATATCTTATTCAATAAACAGTCATATATAGAAAAAGCAGGGAATTTTCCTCCCCTGCCTAAGCCACGGAAAACAGTCCCCCAAACAAAAAAGTTTCCAGGGTGAAGATCACATAGAAATAATCTGATTTATATTAGTGCTAAAGAAAAATATTAAACGCTGGTATCCTCGATTCAAGGAGGATGCAGAAAGATATTCAGCAGAGAAGGTCACAGGGGTGAAGCAGAGGCCTGGAAAAGATATCTGAGGGTGAAAAGCTCAGAGAGCATGTACCACCACTCAGCTTTTCAAAGATAAAGTTACAGGGGGGATTGGAAACACAGTCTCTGAGGGCAACTATGGAAAACAAGCAACGGGCACCTTCAGCCAACGTTTTGTCTGACCCAACATCCAGAGGCTCAAGTCGGACAAGCTGAAGTTCAAATTAAATTAAGAGGCCAGCCCCTGCTCACGTCACCACGTCCCCAGAGCGGCTGGAAGAGGAGCGATGGCAGGGACAGATGCCACAAAGCCCGAGCGCTGGAAGGAGGGAACATTGCTCGGAGTTATTTATGATCCGCCGGGAAACCAGAGAGATACACAGCCTGGAAGTCCCTGGGGATCTGTCCCAGGCCTGGTACTGCTCAAAATATTTTTTTAATAATTACTTGCATGAATAGAAAATTTGCTTCTTACAGCTGCAAATGATACCAAGCCGGGAGGGACTGGAGGATGGGCTGGAACTTCAAAACAGTCTTGACACATTAGAGAAATAGTCTGGAAAAAAAAAAAAAATAGACTGCAATTTAGTAGAAACAAAGGGAAAACTCGCTGCTTGTGTAAGAATAGTCGAGCTGCAGAGCACAGGGAGCGGGGATGCGACAAGGGAAGGCAGAGGGGGGAGCGCTTCCCTGCCCGGATGCCAGCAGTTCTCCTCGTGCCGCTGCGAAAGCAGCAAACACAGGCCAGGAGACGCAAATATTGCCGGCAGGAGACGTGGAGCCACGCTGTAAATCCAAGTGGCAACACAAAACCTTGTCTGGAGAACATTGTCCGCTTGGGTACGGTGATTTGGGGAGGTTATGGGCTGCTTGCAGAGTCCAGGCGATGGTCAGATCTAAGACGCTGGAAAAAAAAAAAAAACAACCAAACCCCAAACCATCCCAAAAATACCCAAAGGACTTGAAGCTATTTAGGCCAGAGGAGACTGGATTTGGGCAAGAGCTAGTACAACTTATGAGTATTTAAGGTGGCCTTTTTCCTTCTGCTCTGTCGCAGTTTGGGCTGGGTTGGCCAAAGACAAGATGACAGATGCTCTCCCCCACCTCTCGCTCTGCTCCACCCCAAACCAGGATGTACTTAAATGTTGGAGTAGAAGGAAAAAAGTCATTCTCTTCCTCTCTAACTGTGAGAAGTAGCGATGGGCTTAAGTGGCAACAAAGGAGCTTCAGTTTAGCCATCAGAAAATATATTTTAATTTTTTTTTTTTATAGCGTGGATAGTTCAGGCAGTTTTGGTTTTGGCACTCCAACTGCTGAATCTCAGCGCTGGTGAGTTTTTACAGATAGCTTGGGTAAGAACTACTGAGATTTATACAGACAGAGATGATCCTGGGTCCGGGGAGGAGGAAACGGTGCTGAAAAGGTCCCTTTTTGCTCTGTTCTCAAGCACAAACTTTTTCTGAAAGGTGTTGGTTCAAAGATATTGATAGAAATGAAAGACGATCGATCGTGGAATCTGTGCAGTTTCCTGCAGGATATCTGTAGGAAATCCATCGCTAAAGCTGGATTTCACCATCAGTATGGGTTGGTTTTTTTGGCAGATAGAGCTGTTTTAATACAAATTTGATTTTTTTTGGCTTTGTTTCCCCCCTAGTTTAATGGAAAAAAGTAAAAAGGTGTATATGACACTGTGCATTGCTACATTCAGGAAATCTAAAATCACACCAAGTAGCAGAGGCACAATGAGGCAGTTTCATCTGTTATTAGCTCACATTCCCAGATTGACTCCTGTTGACCAAATTACTCTTGGACACCTCTCATTTCTCTAGTAACCCATGCTGCTGAGCTCAGGAGGGAATCGCATCTTCGCAGCCCACTTGTGAGCTCTCGAGAGTGGAGAATTGCTCCAGATGACACAAGGTGGCTTTGGTGGTATGGAGAAACCACGGTCCATCTCAAAGTCTTAGGTAACGCTCTGCTCTCCAGACCACCTTTCCACAGATGAGAACATCAAGTACTTGATATCCTCCCTCCCCCTTGGTTTTTTGACTCCTTAAGACGAACAACTGCTTGTCACAAGGAAGAGATTTAAGCTTTGAAGAATCATAGAATGGTTTGGGTTGGAAGGGACCTTAAAGACCATCTGGTTCCAACCCCCCCTGCCCTGGGCAGGGACACCTCCCACTAGACCAGGTTGCTCCAAGCCCCATCCAGCCTGACCTTGAACACCTCCAGGGATGGGGCAGCCACAGCTTCTCTGGGCAACCTGGGCCAGCATCTCACCACCCTTACAGTAAAGAATTTCTTCCTCCTCCTCCTATCGCTCCCCTCCCTGATCCAGAGTCCCTCCCCAGCTTTCCTGGAGCCCCTTGAGGGACTGGAAGGGGCTCTAAGGTCTCCCTGGAGCCTTCTCTTCTCCAGGCTGAACAACCCCAACTCTCTCAGCCTGTCCTCACAGCAGAGGGGCTCCAGCCCTCGGAACACCTCCATGGCCTCCTCTGGACTTGCTCCAACAGGTCCATGTCCTTCTTATGTTGGGTGCCCCAGAGCTGGAGGCAGCACTGCTGGGGGGTCTCACCAGAGCGGAGCAGAGCGGCGGAATCCCCTCCCTCGCCCTGCGGGCAGAGGTAAGGGAGAGGCAAGGTCCAAGGTCAAGAGAGCTTCAGAGCATGGGCTGAAGGCTGTTATTATTCAGCCAGAGTAGCAGGTCCTAGCAAAGTTGGTGGAATATGAGATATCTAGCATGTTCCCCAAAATTATGTCTAAGCCTCGGTGCCAAATAGCAATGCCGCTTGCAGAGCGGCCACTGCTCTGTGCCAGTGACAGGGGGTGACACCAGCAGCCAACGCAGAGGACCCCTGGGCTGCCCTGGCTGTGGGACACAATAAAGACCGATTGGTCCCTAGAGGAAAGGCGTCAAAAAAAGTGAAATGCAGTGACCAGAAAACTATTGCTTGCTCAAAATACAAGCTAAGGACACTCAACGAAATTATCACACTGCACATTACAGTAGAAAAAAAAAAAATGAATTCCCCACCCCTAGGGTTATTTCTTTACAGGGCCGAAGTCATCAAAAGCATAAAAGGATTTAAAAAAACCCCATAAATCCACAACTGCTTTATACAGCCATTATTAAACACAGTGGTTTACACAGAGACATCGTAAAAGCCTGCAAAGTTGACTGAGGAAGGATCATATATTTGTCCTCTTCTTTCCTTCTCTTTGTGCACCTGCACCTTGGTTACAACCGCTGCTACACCACTTTTATTCCAAGACCTGACTTCTTTTATACTAGGAAAGCTTTGCAGGTGGCTCCGTCAGAGCCCGTGGAGTCCCTGAAACAAGAGTCCTCTGTAGTCAAGGCTGCTCCTCAGCTTGAGCATATTTTCTGGCAGCAAGGTACATCAGGCCGGCAATGGCTTTAGTCTGATACAAGTGGCACTTGGGTTGGCCACATTGAGGGGACGTTGAGGGTGGGGGTTTGCCCGGGAAGCGCTGTTCTTCCTTTCCCTTGAAGTTCTGCGACAGTGAGTATAAACATCTAAAATTGACATAGCTACACAGATTTAAAAAAAAAAAAGCTTTCTTTATGCCAAATAAAGGCATATGGGTGATAGGACAAGGGGTGAGGTTTTAAAACTGGAAGAGGAGAGATCTAGATTAGATATCAGGAAGAAATTTTTCTCTACGAGGGTGCTGAGCCCCTGGCCCAGGTTGCCCAGACAAGCTGTGGATGCCCCATCCCTGGAGGGGTTCAAGGCCAGGTTGGACGGGGCTTGGAGCAACCTGGGCTGGTGGGAGGTGTCCCTGCCCAGGGCAGGGTGTTGGAACTAGATGGCCTTTAAGGTCCCTTCCAACCCAAACCATTCTGTGATTCTGTGAAACAGCCAGCCCACTCAATAGAATGGGTTTGCTTTTTCATTTTTTGTTAAACGTGCTTCTTCAACCAGCCCTTGAAGACCCAAAAGTCTCTATTAATTGATTGATCTCACTGGTACATTCCCGAAGGAGTCGGGTGTTTCTCTTGGAAGTGTAGCAATCACTCCCTTACCCTCTCCCATTCCCAAGGACCTTCCCAATCCTTCTCATGCTTCCCATGGCTCAGTTTCCAAAAAGCACCCAGGAGAAGGTCTGCAGGTGCTGCCCAAGCAATGGGACCGGTGGGTGAAGGCACTAGGAGAGGTGAACTCTTCCTTGGCCTCTCTCTAAGGGTGCACAATGAACTGGAAGAAAAAGGAAGCCTAAGAGGAAGGGCAGCCCCTTCCTGCCTGAATTAAGGAATTAATTAGGGAATTAATCAAGGGATTTTGCAGCCTAAGGCCATGACTAGGACATAATGCCAGGGTGGGAGCTACAAGAGCTCACAAGTGGCATTGAGCTCAGAACCCTCCACGTTAGACCATCCTTCAGGTAAGGACATTGTTGTTCTCGGGCTGCACCACGCTCTGTCAAGGACAGATACACATCACAGCAGAAATTTCAATTAATATCAAATTAACGCCCACCCCTTCTCTGTGCATCCACTTTTGACTCTGAAATATTACCTTCATTAAAAAAAAAACAACACCCCAGACCTGCAGGCAATCCTATGTACTTCAGCGGAGTTACACAGACATTATTAAATTCAAGACTGGGTTCCTTTAATTGTTTATGTATTTTTTTTTAAACTGTTTTAAATTACGACAGTAATTTTAAAGCATTTTAAAACCAGGTGGAAAATCATTACTGTTTCACAACCATATAAAAAACAAAAATAAAATTATTTATATGGCTGTTAAGTAGGGGCGGAGCACGCGAAGCTTTATCTCCGCATGATTTAAATCCCAGGCAGCGTTCCGTTTGGAAATGACACCAGATGGATTCCAGAGTGCAGCTCAAGGTCATCTAAATACTGCGTTCTGCTCCAAACTGTAAAGCACGATCCTCGCGAACCACACAAAGCCACCACAGAAATTTAATACCCTGGCAGTGACTTGGGGATCTTCCGAGAGAGCACTTCCAACGCTTCTCACCCGCGAGCGTGAGGACACAAACAGCCCTTGTTTAAAGGCGATACAGTACGAAGGAAACCTCTCGGCAGGTCGTTATCGTAGGAAAAGCGCATTTACGCTGTCGCTTCGTAAATACGTGCTTTGTAAGAACTCGTTGGTTGACGGCCAGATGGTTCATTTAATATCTCCTTATTCCAGCCAAGTCGCTCACCTGCAGCTGGAGACTGAAAGCTTGTTCCGACAGAGCTGCATCATGATATTCTGTGTACTGGGCACTGCATCATCTACTGCCAAAACAACCCTGGACACACAGACCTTATCTACAACTCCCCTGCTTTTTGGGTGTATTTTTTTTTTTTTTTGATGAAACCACTTATACTTGAGTAATAACTCCCCTACATTGCGGGATTAAAGACTTATTTTAATAGAAAAAAAAAATGTCACTACTGAGTAATAGATAAGCGGGTGCCAGCCACACTATTTTTACCGCTGCGTGCCTCCTGCCTCCTCCCCGCGCTCCCACTTGCTCAAGGGGACGGCTCGACCTCTACGGCAGCGGCTCCACAGCACCTGAGAGCAGCCTTGTCACTCCGAGGTTTCACTTCTGCACTGAATGTGGCCTTTTAAGCACAAAAAAAGAGACATTAGGCAGTTAAAAGAAAGGTTGTCTCCCTTGTTAAAGAGTTAGTATAGACTGTTTTACACTACAGCGCAACACAGAGGGTTGTCCAACATTTCTTAGACTTATTTTTATTGTTGTCTTTGATGTAGCGATTCACCCTTCCCCTAAATTATCATTTTTTACACCTTTCATCACTATAGCTCATAGCACCTGGCATTCCTACTCTTTCTTGTGCCTCTGCCCCCAAGGCACTGCTCCAAAGTTTGGGAAACGCCAGTTTAACCGGGTCATGCTTAAGACTACACCAAACAAGAAGGAAACTCTTCCACTTGTCCTTTTTACCTTAACCCAAGGCAATTAGCCTTTCCATTAGGACAGAGCCGGGATTTCCAATGAAATCCAGTTTTTCAGGAACAGAAGGTCTCAAAGACTAATGGATTAGTCTGCTGAGCCATTACATCTGCTGACTCGAACTAATACCACGTTTCCAATATGCTGCGGAAATGATGTGGGAACGCGTATTTGGGAAAGAATATTTAGCAAAGTAGTTAACTCAGCACATCTAGAGATTTCCGTGTAGATCTGTTAAGTGTATCTTCTCACAAACCTTTTCTGTATCTTGAGGAAATGGCGAGACCGCAAATCACTTGGAAACTTCAAAATATTTGTTCCTCCAACGACTATTATGTAAACCCAGGACAGAGTCTTGCTGAGGGATCACACTCTATGTAGGTCAGGAAAAGTAAAAGCAACTTGTATGGAGTCTTGCAAGGGACAAAAGCGGATACAGAAATTGAAGTATATTTTTAATTTTCCTGCCCCTTTCCCTCAAGCAGTAACTGGTTTTTCCTGATGTGGAGAAAAACAGAATTTGCAGATATGTACAAAAGTTTATTTTACAAACAGCAACTACTTTTGCATAACAAAATTGCAAAAACATAGACCGACGTTAGAAAAACCAGCTCAGGGTACATTTGAAGCACAATTTAACAGAATTCACTAAGTAAAAATACTCCCCTCCCTCACATCTCTCCCCAACCATCTATCAGATGGAATTTCTTCATAAAGCTTTAATTCAAGATATGAAATAGACAGTGGCGACATCGCAATAATTTTGGACATCTGCAATTAATTGATTGACTGTATTTTTATTACCTTTCCCTGGCCTTCAAAATAAAAATCAGCTCAGATCTGAAATATGACAAAGTCTGATTCCGGAGTAATTTTTTCCTCTACGAAGTGTTAACGTCCATGTTCATATGTGTGTATTTTGTTACACCACTAACCCACGAGGTCTTTTTTCTCAGTAAGGGAAGAAACGAGTTACTTTTGTACTGAAAACTATGAAATGGCAACAAACATTATCTTGAGTTAGCAATTAAATATTTGTTCAGGACTCTGAAATGGCTGCTACTCTGTTAGAAACGTGCCTGTAAATGTGTACTGACTCCAGTAATAAATGTACTTACTTTTAAAAAGCATAAGAAGCTTTCGAATCAGTATTTTGTAAGGTTTACATGCACACGCTTTCACTCAACTACAAGAGTCCGAAGGGTGTAAATCCAGAATTTTGGGTTCTTCTAGAAAGTGAAAAACCTGTGACAAATTCAGTTTTAGGAACCTGCGTACAAATGCCTTAATTCAGCTGTTCACGGACAGAAATGGAGGGCATCGTTACAGTCTTCAAACTTCACTTTGAACTTTCTTTTCATGTTTCAGAAATGTACCAAAAGCTAATTTTGAATAGCTTAATTCAATCAAGCGACAGTATGAACTGATGCCTAAGCAAGAAATTACCACTTTTCATTTTCAAAGCTGCTGGGTCCTGATGAGATTTAAAAAAAAGTCATTTTCAATATTTGAAAACATTTGAGAAAAATGAAAGCATCTCAAGATATTACAGAAAGTCAGTAATGAAAACTATTATAATACAACATTATTCATTAGCTCTAATAAAGCTATGTTAGTCTGTTTTTTCCACTACAGACCCCACTTTTCAGGTTACATTATGCCATTAAAAAACTGTTTCTTAGTACTCAACTTTCTAAACACTGAAAAACTTTACAAATTATTGTAAATCAACTCAATCAGAATATTGCAAAAAATTACTCAATGCTCTTCAGTTTAAATCTATGGGGTTTTTGCAAACCATTTACCTGTAACATGGAGCCATTTTTGGTATTAATCTTTACTTTTAAAGTATTGTCCATGCTCCTTATCAGGCAAACCAGTATTTTTGTAGTCATATCACTTTAATAATATATAGTTCAATATCTGCAATACCAATATCCGATGTTCCCTATGGCAAACGGGATACGTCTACAGACATTTGATAAAGGAACCATTATGGTTTGTTTACTCAAAAAATTATCATCACAATAAGCTGTTTTAAAAAGTGTTTTGGACAAACTCATGACGTACAGAACAGTTTACAACATTCAACTTCAAAATGTGCTGAAGTGTGCCAAGCACTGTAATATGAATTGAAATGAAATTCAAAAAGTATTTAGAAACATTTTTTTTTTTTAGACGCTCAAGAACGTTGCTGCTTATCACAAAATTCACTTTAAACATAAAAGTTAAGAGAAGTTGGATATTAAGATTCAAACTTCTCCATCACACTTTTGCTCACGGCTTGTCAGTTTGACAGTTCCCATTGTGGATAATCTCAGCCTTTTCAGCAGAGCTCGGCAAGACCACAGGACAGGAAGGATTAAGACAGAGCGGCAGTCTTTGTTTGCATCACCTAGATGTGGTGTATATGCTGTATGTAACGCGGTAACCAACAAACAAGACAGCATGGAACCCATTTTCCAGCATTAAAAAAACCCCATTTTAATAAACTAGAAATGGCAGCCTCTGTAAGAAGTTTTCTTCACAGTTTTATAGTTGCTAGCATACATTTAATAGTAACAAGCAGAAAGCCCCAAAGTGTTTATAAACATACTTGAAGACAGTACTGATTGCTGCATCCAGAAAAGGGGTGGCAGCAAATTCACCTAAGTGTCATTCATGGCTTGGAGAATCCAATTCAAGGAAATAAAACTGGTGGAGTTTTTTTTTTTTTCTGTTTTATAAAAGGAGCATTTGACATGAAAAAAACCCCACAAACCAGTTGAGTTGAGCTCAGTACTTCTCTCTGTAAGGATACAGTCAGTCAAGTGAGTTCACTGCTAAATGGTAAAGTTTCAGCTAACTGCGTAAACACCCTTCGACTTCACTTGTGACACTGTCAGAACAGGTGTGGGGTTTTTTTTTAAACACTGAAAAAGATAATTAAATACAGTTTCTGTCGTCAAAGAAACGTTTTCAGCTGTATCTGCTGCTTTCACTGGGACTTCGATTGTTAGAGTAACTGCGATCGCTTTCACTGTCAGAGCCATAAGACCTACAAAGAAAAGATTAAAATGCCTCAAAATTGTATTTTGAACTTCAATTTCAAAATTGCATTACGTAAAAGAAATTGTCAAAACAGACACATGAGACAAGAAGGAAACACACAAGTCTTTTACAGGATCATAGTTGATATAACTGAAGTATTTATTAAGGGACACTCAAAATTAAAATAATCATTATCTTCACATGATGAAAACCCTGCATAACTCAAGTCAAACTGTGTTTGTAACTACAAAATTTCTTCCTCCAATACAGCTAAATCATCCAAAATTAATTTTTTTGTAAATACCAACAGCTGACTGAGAAATATATTCTAACAAAAATCATTTTATATTGCAAGCGTTTCTCAACTAAGACAATTTAACAAATCCTTACTTTACATAATACAGTTTTTTATTTGAAGAAGGATCCTAAGGCCTCATCACACCACCAGGAGTGCGTGAGTGTCTGTAGAGTGGACGTTGTAGATCAAAAGAGTTTTGGCTTATGCAGAAGAATTCCAAGCTCAGCACCTGGCCAAACATCAAGATAGAGTCCAGATGGCTTCAGACAAGCCACAGAATAAACTTTCATTAGATATTTTCTACCCTTGTGCCTTGAAGGAAAGCTTTCTAAATGAAAGATGAGCCAATCATAATCCAACATTGTTTCTCTGAAGCTCAGCAACATCCTAAATCCATGATTTTTCTAAGTCTATTTCCACAGTCTTTGTTAATGTCATTAATTTTCCCTCAAACACAAGACCAAAATTGTCTCACTGTCAGAACTAGATGGCGAAATGCACGCGAGCAAAGAGTTGGTACAAAGTTGTGAAAAAATGAGTATGAGGGCAGCAGAGGATGAAAATTTACAGTAGTCTTCGAGATCTGCCTAATTCAGCACTGACTAAGATAGGACACTTTAATAGGTACAAAACAAATCATCACCGATATTAAAAAAAAAAAAAATCTATATCTCCATCCTGTTCCACTTCTGATCTTTATAAAATGTGATCACTTACACCTATATAATTCCCCTGGTCTAAATAGAATAAAATTTATCCTAAATTCATCAGAATCTCAATGGATTTGCAAGCAAAATGTTCTTTCAAAATAAGTACTATGAAGATAAAAATTAATTCTGGCTAGCACTGCAGTTTTTAATTTCCCTTCCAGATTGTTTTTTTTTTTTTAAATCCACCTTTGCCATCTAACCAAAAAGAATTTACCATCCAATGGAATTCTTTGCATACCAGGTAGCTTTTAATCCGTAACAGGGCACTTGATTTAAATCTTGAGAGCTACTTTATTGTAGTTTTTAAGGAAACATTTAAAATTATTAAAAAACCCTAAACATGCTTATTTTGAATGGATACATACAATGAAATGGAGCCTTCTCAAATCTTTCTAGGGTTTCTAGAGAGAGTTTTCTGGGGAAACTCCGGTTTCCTCCCCACCCTCAAACTTAGTATGTCATAAATTCTGACTTCCTTACTGACACACTTGCTCTAATTTTAAGTGTTTTTAATTATGACTTTTGGTAACAATGTACTTTTTATGTTATGTGGGGAAAAAAAACCAATTAGCCTTCACAAAGATCATAAGTATGCATTTAGCAAATTCTTTTGCATAAATACAGTGTCAAAACCACGCTAGCAAAACCATACCTGGATCGCCTATCGTAACTTCTGGATCTTCGATAGCTGTCACTCCTTTTACTTCTACTTCGACTTCTGCTATAGTAACTATCATACGTGTATGACCTACTTCAAAGGGAAAAGAAAGCCATTGTAAACTTACAATTTCTTGTCTAAAATGCTATTTATTTTAAAGGTATGTTTTAAAGACATTTATATACAGAGACAGGGGGCTATACAGAAATTACTTTTGAAGGATGCGGCAAACATCTTTGTACATTTTCTACGTTTCTAAAAATTCTACATTTTATAAAAGTTTAAATACAAGACCAAGTATCTTCAAAACAACAGTAAAAATCTCAGATTTATTAATCTAGAAAAGACTTAGTAAGCATTTTAAAGTTTTGTGTTTTCTCTACAAACTGTAGATGCAGTAAAAGTCTTGTTTGCTAATACTTCTGAAAACAAGTAACAAAGTGATTCCATTTATAACTCAACTTTATTTCAACAATCACCACCCGTAACTGTAACACTAGGATGATTTGGTTATTTTCAGCTTTTGAAAGCGTCTCATGTTGATTTTTGCTTTGATTCAAGTTGCCATCATGGTATTGGATTTTTAAGTACCACAGATAAAGGGGCATTCTTACATGAAGATATTTTTATAAGAAGTACATTTATTGCAGAGTTTGTTTAAAACTATAATCCATACCTGGATCGACTGTGATGACCATAAGAACTACTTCTGGATCTGCTTCTACTATAGGTTCGACTGGCAAAAACAAAAACACAAAGACATTTTAAGTTAATCAGAAACAAAGGCTGAAGATAGCGGGGGGAGAGGGGCAGTGAAAGGAAAGGAACATGTTTTGCTCAGAATTCCTTCTCCATACTGCAAAACATTAAACAAAAATATTTTTCAGTTACAGAAAATTTTGAAATCTGAGTATTCTAACTTGCACATTTCAAGTAGACGCTTCAGACTGCAGTGTGCATAGCTAAGCACGCTCCCAACTCGCTCAGAGCCTGAAGCATCGGATTGCTGTCCCTAATTTACTGGTTTTGTAATAGACCCCAACACTATCTCCAGTTAGAAAAGCTTACCTACGACTCTTGTAACTGTGGTAAGAACTACTTCGACTTCTTGACCGATCTCTACTATACCATCCTCTGCTTCGGCTTCTTGTATAGCTTCTCGACCTACAAACAACAAACCACTATGAAAAGCACAAAATAGAATACAACCGAAGAGCAGAGCAGCAGAAAACACAAAGCAAAGCATGATAAAGCTTTATCTTTTAGCAAGTATGGAATAAATACTTATCTTAAATGTGCTGTTTAAAAGTAAAACGCGAGTTGAAAAAGAAACACATGACTTAAAAATTCCAGAACTTTCAAGTTAATGCGGTAGGCTGTGGGAATAGCGCAAACTTCTTACCTATACGAATATGTAGAACTTCGAGATCGACTTCTTGAGTGACTGTAAGACATGGACCTTGTTCTGTGTCTGGATTTAGATTCAGATTTACTTCGTGACCTGCTGAGACTCCTGGATGGGCTATTGTCATCTCTACTTGGAGATTCTTCCTCACTGGAACTTTCCTGGTTCCTTGGCCTTCGATTTAGCCGTGCTGTTTTTCTAACTTCATCAAACAGAGATCCAGGCCTTACTTTATTTTTAGCTTTTATTTCAATTCTTAAACCAGCTGGTTTAGGCTCTGCTGCTGAAGCTATGTTCTTAACTTCTGCAGCAGTACTAATTGTTGCTGGCTGTAAATTACCAACACCTTGCAAAGGCTTCCATTTATTATCTATCATACTGCTTTGTGTATTTTCAGTATTTTCACTTTTTAAACTAAAGTCTTTAGCACTAGACACGGGGACAGAGTTATTTTCTTGCCTCCCCGTTTCTTTTTCTTCTTTAATATTAATAAAGTCTATAATATTGTTTCCTAGTTTAACAGCATCTTGTTCAGGGGTCTCAACCTGTAAATCTTTGTTTATACTAGAACTTAAAACCTGAGGTTTGGCAGTGAGAATGACAGGAGACAAAATGTCCACATCCAGCTTCCCTGGCGAGTTACGATCTGGCGTACAAATCTCCATGTTGTCGTCTGTCTGAATAACATCTTCCAATCCGTTCTGGTTACTTTCTTCAGCTTGTTTAACCTCATTCTTACAAGTGGTCACATTTATTCCTGAGTTTAAAATACCGGTTGAGGCGTTTCTTTCAATGCCATCTTTATTAAGGTTACCGTGACCTGGTGAGGCATCACATAGAGAGTTTTTACCTAAAAGGTTTTCATCCGCACAAGACTTTTCACCATTTCCCATTTTATCTTTGACTATTTCATCCTTCTCATAAACTTGTTTTTTCTCCTTTATGTCCCTGGTAAGCTGCTTTTCTTCTTTATCATCCTTAGTAACCGGCTTTTCATTTATCTCATCATCATCATCTTCACCAAACTCCAGGGGGGGCTGCCAATGAAACATTTCTTTTCTTTTCTGAACTTTGTGTTTCTTCTCCTTTTTCCCTTTGGATTTTTCTTTGGCTTTTTTGGAATGTGATTTTTTAAGAGTTTTTTTCAATCCACGTTTGTGTTTTTTTGACTTTCCTCTAACGTTTGTCGAGCCAGAACAAGAACTCTCAGATTCAGAGGATGACAACTGTTTGCTTGTCTTCCAGGTACAATCAGAATCAAGAAAGCCTTCTGAAGAATTTGATTGCTTTTTTATCCTTTTGGTAACGCTAAGCTCTGTATCAGATCCTGATGTGGCCTCTCCTTCTTCTTTACCAGAGGAGGGTCTGGAATCTCCCCTATTATGCCTTGCCTCTCCCCTTTCGGAATTTGATTCAGAGTCCCATTTACTACCCGAATAGGATTTTCGTTTAGTTTTTGCACCACCTCTAGGTTGCTCAGAGGATTTCTCCTTAGCTGCTTTCTTTTTAGCGTGATCAGAATCCCGCTCACACTTGTATTTCTCCACCCCTCTCTCAGAACTTAAGCTATTTTTATCCTGTTTCTGAGTATCTCCTTCTAATTGAAAACGGCCTTCTTTTTCTTGGACTACTTTCACTTTGGCAGAACGCTCACTGTCAGTAGAGAAGTCTGAAGATGATAAACTGTCGCTCTCCTTCAACCCTTGAGAAGACTCATCGTAGTCTTTGGTACACTTATAAGGGAGAGTACTTTCAGAGCTCGTTTCTTGCCTCAGTTTAAGAGACCGAGCTTTTTGATCGCTTGATGCAGATTTCCTTTTGTTTCTGTGTCTGTCATCATCACTAAGGGAATAGTAAGACGTTGACTCACTATAACCTGACCTGTCACTGCGGTATTTACTCAACGATGGTGATCTGCCAGAAGAACGAGACTTTGTCCTAGAGCTAGATGGACTTCTAGATCTCGTATAAGATCTTGAGTATGACCTGCTTCGAGAGGACCTGCTTCTTGACCTCGGCCAACTATCTGAGCTCCTGTCACTACGGTATTTGGAATAACCGCTTCGATCGCTATCTGAACTCCTTTGTCGCTTACGACACGAGGAAGAAGTGTTAGCCTCTTTAATGACTACTAAATTGTAATTAGTTTGTGTGGGTATTAAATGGGTTGTTTTAGCTTTCATTTCCTGAATCCGCTCATAAGATGGCTTCCATGGTTTCTGCCCAGGTTTCCACCTTGAAGGTGGTGGACTATCACTTAAGGGTATAACAGGGAGGTTTTCTGGGACAACTGGTGGTATGACAACTTTATCATTCGGGAGTATAACTGCTCTTACAGGCTCAGCAGTCTTGTTCAACTTGTTTTCATTTAATCGTGTTGAAATATTTCGTGGAGAATTGGAAACTGTCTTTTGGTGCCTTGGGTTAGAACTTGACCTACTTCGAGAACGCGATGATTTAGAGACTGATCTAGATCTAGAACTCCTTCGGGAATAAGATCTTGATTTAGACCTAGATCTGGATCTGGACCTGTAGTATGATCGAGTCCCTCTGCTTGATAACGTTGATGAGCTCTGGTCTTCCTTATCAGATTTTGACCAGTCTCTTCTGGATGAATGTCTGGAAGACAATGAAGAAGAACGAGATTTCCTCTCACGATCACAAGATGATTTTGTCCTCCTGAGGAAGGAATGAGAGGATTCTACATCCGATGACGCTGATGTTTTCTTTTTTTTTGTTTGCTTGTGTTTCTTGAAATGCTTCTGCTTTTTAGATTTCTTTTTATGTTTCACCTTCTTTTTCTCTTTTCTGTGCTTTTTGTGATGGCTAGAATATCTCACAGTACTTAAATCAGAATAACCGTTATGGGACCAAGATCTTGATCTCCGGGATGCACTTCTTTCATCCCATCTGCTTGTACATGGGTCACTCAACCTAGAAAACAAACAAGCCCCGCCCTAAGTGGAAATTCTTTAAAAACTTGAGACAAACTAAGTATTTTCCCCACCTCCAATACAATTAATTAAGTTTTTAAAAAATTAACATATTCCCCCCCTTACTAACAGACAATTGCGCTTTGACTGAGCTTCTTACACTCGTTTTAATTATCTGGAATTACATTACTATCAAGAGAGCTACTTCTCTATAAGAAATGCATCAGCCAACATGAGAAGATTTTGCATATTGTAGAATCTGTGTGAAGAGACTTAATGTTTCAACTACCCTAGTCCACAGGACTTTGACCTCTATAACTATAGGATTCTTAAACAACATTTAAATACAAATTTTAAAACATCACCTTACTTAGTATTCTTTTAGCTGGTACACTGCAATACAGCAATAAACTGAATGCACTCAGTATATAAAAAGAACTATGCATAACATTGACAATTGTTCAATAATGATTACACATAATATTCTTCAGTTTTCCTTTTGAGGTTTATCTATCATAATTTGACAGAAGCTCATATTTAGTATTAATTCATCTGAAATTCTGGAGGGCTGACTTCCATCGCAGAGTTTGCAATTGCAGAAAGAACATTATAACTAAACCAATATAGGATTGGGGGATTTGACTGTCTTATTTGGTATCCAAAGAAACCATATAACCAAGTTTGAGGCTAAAGGAAATCTGACATGACTAGCTCTATGGAAGCAACAGGAAATTGGACAAGTCAATTATTTCTTAAGTAAGTATCCAAGGTGGCACCATCAGAAACAACTCTTCTGACACTTTTCAGTATGTGTGTGTCTGGTGTCACATTGAAAGCTTTCCACTTCTAATTTTTTGGAATTGAAACGGAACGTGTTAACCACAAAGATATTTATATTGTTTATTCAAACATGAATGACATAGTACATCTACACAATCTATTAAAGCTTGTGTAAAAAAAACCAAGACATATTAAATTTGTAGTAAGGATCTTACTTATCGCCTTTACTCCACTTTTCTCCACTAGGTGGTCTGTATGTTCGTAACCTCTGCATTTCCTCTTTCCAGTGAGGAGGGGTCTCACTGCTCTCATCATCATCGGATTCAGAACACGATCTTGATCGAGGTGGGGTGTGATACCGCTATGAAAGCAAAGAAAGATAGTTGCATAATGTATTTTTCTTTAAAAGAGACTGGATAATATAGAAAATATACGGTGCCTCTTACACAGATTTTGCATGCATCTTCATAACACAAAACAGACAACATCTATCCCGCATGCGAGACTGGATTACATAGCTAACTGTATCTTTTCATACTCTGAGAGCATTTCACAAAGCTTGAGAAGGACCAGCAGCTAACTCATTTTTTTCAAAACGTAAAAGGAAGAATCAAGGACGAGGTCACGGTTTCCCTTTAAGCAACACCTTTTGGCATAATACAATTACTGCATATAATCAACTACTTTTTTCAGGATACTAAAGCACAGATGTTTCACTTCAGTTAGCAGACACTTAACTGCTTGTATAAGTAAAGACAAGCCCTATTTCAAAAACTATTGCTGTTCAGCTCTTCAGAAATGGGAATCCAGTTTAAGACTCGTTCCAAGCAAAAAAAAAAAATATTATATTTAAAAATTATGCTTAGGCACAGCATTTAAGTAGGCAATAAGAGCTACTTGTGCCACAGAGAAAAAACTCTAATATTGCTACCTCATTATTTTCCATTACCCAGCTGGATACACACTTAGGTAAATTCTGTGAAGAAATTAGATGGTCCTTGACTCAATAAAGAAAAACATCTGGATTTTACTCAATTATTTTGAGCCACAAGCAATATGTGGAAAAAAAGAAATATATATTAACCCCCAGAATAAAACCAGAAAGATGTATGTACTGGTTTATTCAGCTAATTACAGGCAAAGTCTTTAAGACATCCTGTTTATATATATATAAAAAAAAAGATAACCTGCCATGAAGATTTGGAGCTTCCCTTTGAGCTGAAGCAATGACAACTTAAAAAAATGCTTTTACAGATGAGTGGCATAGAATAGGTTGTGAAGGTTTCTTGGCTCTCCCTAATTCTCTCATATTATATTCAGGAATCTCTCAGAACCTAAGAGGATTCAAAACTACAAACAAGTATCTTGAAAAACACCAAACAATTTCACCCTGGATAGAAACTGTGGCTAATCAGACTATTAGAGATGGCAGAAAAATGCATTTCTCCAACTAATTGATAGCCCTAAATGATTTCTCATATTACTAATTTTCATTCTTAATTTTGCCAAGAGGGTGCCAAAATTACAAAAAAAACCAAGACACAGACACCCAAATCCCTGGCAAAAGCCAATTCCATTCAGCTTTAAGCTATTTTTCCAGAAGTCTTTATTTAACATAAACATTTCAAAACACTCCATTTAAGAGGCTTCCTTCAGTGTATATCACAAGTGTCAAACACAAAGGAAAGCTGTCAGATCAGCAAAGACAGCTATCAGATTTAATGTTAAGGCTGGCAAATAAGGGTTGGTTCTCAGGCAAGGCTCAAACACTACAATACCTTGGTCTACACTTGGGCCATAAGCCGTTCATTTTGTGGCTTAAAATAATTACATCGTGGGGATCAGTAGAAAAGTACTTCGCAAGTCTAGTGGCTATCGTGTAAGAAAAACGTGCTCAGAGAAGTCTCACTTAAGACCACTCTAACAAAAAATATCTTCAGCTATACAGATAGTGATCTTTATATATATTTTTTTTTGAGGACTTCCACTTGCAAAAAAATTTGGCAGGACCAAGCCTTTGGTTTTGTTTATGGTTACCCAAATGCCACCTGCTAACTTGATCCAGTGAAACGTTCTAAAGGGGAAGAATATGGTCAGTCACGGTACGATAAAACTTGAAAGATACCAGAATCAAATGCACAATTATGAAAGCTTTTCTTACTTTCTCCCTCTTCTACTGACTGAAAAACAACAGCGTAGCTGTGCAGTGGTTTGCGCCCTGTATTGTGAGTTATTAGAGAAGACACAAGAAAACTTGCTTGAGCACAGCAGAACTAAGGCAAAAGTCTTCAGGATACCAAAGATTTGAAGTAGAAATGAAACCTGCATAAACAGTGGCAGTCTTCAGAGAGGAAGGTAGGAAAAAACCCCAAAGGACTGAGTCTGAGCATCTGTAAAAATGCTTCGCTACCACTGCACAGAAGTAACTTCTTGCCCATGGAGCATCATTTATGACATTACACAGACCTGATCTCAGCCAGGACAGCTCATGAAGTTTGACAAACTACAAGAAGTAGCTAAAAAAAGGAAACAAAAGGTTGACTTAAAATATCAAAAAGCAGAACAATGTAAGTGATTCTGCCAAAGTTGCCAACAAAGCTGTTGTTTCTCAGCAAGGTACACACAACCATCAGAGGATGCAAATACCAGAACACGGAGGACGAGCATTATACACCAGAAAGGGCTGTATATGCTCAGGACACTGTAGAACAGCTTTGTCCACTGTTATGTGTTACAATCCTAAGGCTTAACAGAAACAGCAAGGAAATGCAATGAGTGGAGAAGAGTAAAAGCTTCTGTCACTTCTCATTACTTTAGATCTCATGGCTCGCGTGGGACGAATCTGGCTGAATTGATTTCAATCTTTAAAAAAGAAATAATTTTATTCTTATGTTTGAAGACTTCTTGTAGCTGAGGAGTAAGCATTTATTCTCCCAAACAATCTTTAAGTAAAAGGACAGTAAGGATAGGAAAAAAGTGACATAAAACGAATTACCTGACAACAATATTTCAGCCTTCTAAGCTAGAACCTACAACATTCAACAATAGTTAAAGTGTCACACAAAGCCTCCAAGGAAATTCAAAGCTCAAGGTCAGAGAAGATACTCTGTGTGACAGAAAAAAATAAGAAAAAAAAAAAATAATTGTCACATACTATTGTGCCTCGTCCTTTAATTTTTCGTCCAGATTTAGAGACTGATGGTTTCTGGTCAGTCAGAACTGGCGTAGCATCAAGAAGCTTCCTACACAAATTAATAAAATACGAGCTTACATGGAAAGAAAAAAAAAATTAACTTAAACTAATTTTAAGGTAATCATGCAAAATATTCACCTTATTAATTTACTTTGAGATGGCAGAACCAAGAATTCAGTGAATTATCCAAGAAATAAAGGAAGACACACACACCCCCCAAAGAAAAGCGAATCAACGTATGTTTGTTCTCAACCAAATGTGTAGCCTATCTGACCTCTCTACGCACAAATAAATGCTTACAATGAACTTGCAAAGTACTCTGTTAAACTGGTACGCAGCTTTTCTAGTACATAGCTTTTCTAAAGGGATTAACTTGTGTTTGGTGCACAAATCATGATAACATGGGCAGAAGATTTTCAGGACGTCAGCAATTACACAACAATGTCTTAGCGTAGGGAATGGCAATTCACAATAGTCCACAGACTCCAAAGCGTTGCTTCTCGCCTAAGCAACAAGAGGTAACTCAGCATTCCTTCTTAGTTTGTGTAACATCCTCAAAAAAAGCAGCTACTAAGGCTTTGGAAACATGGGCAAAGTGATGTTTCAAGAAAAGGCTTACAGAAGACTATACCATTAACTGAAATTTAAAAAAAAAAAAAAAAAAAACCACAAAAAAAACCCCAAACAAACCCCAAACTGTTTTTAGAGATATCTGGCCATGTAATGTATTAGCTCATCTGAGTCCAAACGCAAAGAAATTTGATAGAAAAAGAATCTAGCTGCAATTTAGTAGAGGTGCAAAACACTAAGAGTAGCTTGTGAACTCATTACTTCCTTTGAATCAAAAGAAGAGTATTTTCTCTTATTCTCGAAATCACACACAGGTCGAAGTTGACTGATTTTGAACCAACGTTTTCTTCTTTAGTCTAAGGAAGATGAAAAATCAACTCTCCCAATCAAGTCTACCTTGCGATCAAATATTTGCTGTGGTTTACATTGCAAAATTTCTCCTGGAATTACTCTTTTTTTTTTTTTTTGCAACATCCGTAATGGAGTTTAAGGTCATAACATGCATGATCCTTAAGGACCAATGAAACTAACTCATTACATTTCGCTGAAAAACCCTGACACAGGTTGTAAGGAATATTACAAAAGAAAACTGTAAAAAGGGCAATTAAATTATCTCATTTAGAAATTCTGATACTACAGCCATCATTTGCTATCATAGTAATATGATGTTAGCAAGAAAATTTTATGCATAGTTTCCACCATGTCAACATAGTAAGAAAGCTCAATGATCCTTACGGTTCAGGTTCTACGCTGACAACAGGCACATCTCTTCTTAACAAAAATCTGTTTTCAGGCACTGGGGGAATTTCTTCAGGACGTACCACAGGTTTGTCCCTCTTTGTGCTAACATCGGCTGCTTTTTCTGTTATATCACTCTTGTCAGAAAGGCTGCTATAGGGAAGAGAGAGTTGATAAATAAAAATTAACTGTCAATTCATAAACAATGCTTTTCAAAGCGAATTCCAAAACAAGCCCACATGATGCAGCGATCTTTAGGACAGCTTAAAAACCAGAAAGTGTTTCACTAACAATCCATTTTAGGCTAAAGGAAGGATGGTACACTATTATTGGAAAGGAAGTTAATAAATTGTGCTTTTAATTTGCCATTTTTCGTGAAATATTTTTAAAATATAAACAAATATAAAGATCTCTTATTTGTCTGTCTCACTGTAACATAGGCATAGTGAACCCTAAATTCTTTAACGTGCTGAGACTTACTTCAAAATCACTCTTGCTTCTATCTGTCTACAAAGATCTTAAATGTTTCATAGACGCTTTCATAGAAGCAGCTACCCAACAAGCTCAGCTTTTTATTGTTTGATTGGGTTTGTTTATGTAAAAAAAACCCTAATCAACCATCAAAATCCAAACTGAAATAAAAGCATTTTCATATTCACTGCTTGAGTACTCCATAAAAACAAAGCAGAATTTCTCAGATTTCTCTGAAATTCTTAAATTTAAGAGACTAGTCACCGTCTTTGGTTTGAGGTTCGCTTGCACCTTGGATCCTCTTTCTTTCTCTCTTCCTTTCTTCGTTTTCTCGATTGTTTGGTTTTAGTTCTTCTTTTACGCTTCCTTCTTCTGCTTCTTTCATTTTCAGCTTCACTGTCAGATGACGTTTCTGAAGAGCTTGATGCACTGGAGGAGGAGTCTGAAGCTTCTGAGTCAGAACATACTTTCTTCTTCTTCTCCAAAGCTTAAAATAGACATTTTATATTTACAGTGTGTCTATATGCATGTATGTTTATTGTGTATAAATACACAGCACAAAATATACAATTTCATACATGTATAAATACACACACTCTGCTCCGGAAGACCTTTGTGGATAAACTATGAATTTTTTTCATAATTAATTACATTAAAGTACAATAATAAAGAGTCATATAATTGTGTCCAGTCTAAACCCATAGCAACCAAATGCTACAAATACTTTCCAGCAAAGACTGTTGTAAAAAAATGTCTTCAGTTGCCATGAGGTGAACTGGAAGAACTTCCATGCACAACTTCCACCATATAAGACAACGTAAGAATGTTTTGGCTTTGCATTGATGAGTCACACCCAGTAACTTTATAACTGAAGCTGAACATTAACTTGTGCCAAGATAATATAAAGAAAGGCTGAGAAATAAGTGTAATTTTAAGAAGGAGGGTTACCCCCCTTTTTCTCCTTCGAAAACGTATTTTAGGTTATAACACTGAATTCCCACCTTTGGGTTAGAATAGAATACACAAACAAGCAAAGACCATTTATAGGTAAAAAAACCCCTAGTTTCTTTAGAAAGCAACAGGCATGTTGTAAAACAAAGTTTAAGAAAGAATTACTTGCAGCCTCAGTTGTATCTTTTTTATTTCTAAAACTTTGTTATTCTCTCCTTTCTGCATCCTCATACTTTTACATTTTCTATCTTCTTGACTTTCTCTAAAGGGCATAAATAACCACATTATCCTTAAGGAAAGTCAAAAGTGAAGTAGAAAACTCAAACTTGTAACACTCCACTACTTTACTGCAACTGTCTAAACATGTATTTAAGATCATTTGTTCCCCATGAATTCTCATGAAAAGGCAAATTACATTGACTACATACACCGCATATATTAACATTACATGGTATCAATAGAAAAAGGAAGACTAGGGAAAATGTAGGCCCACTGATGAATGAGACGGGTGCCCTAGTGGTGGAAGACACAGAGAAGGCAGAGTTACTGAATGCCTTCTTTTCTTCGGTCTTCACTGCTAAAGCTGTCCCTCACGAATCCCATACCCTGGAGGCAAGGGGGAAAGCCTGGAGAGAGGAAGATTTTCCCTCAGTTGAGGAGGACCGGGTCAGAGACCACTTGGCCAAGCTGGACATTCATAAGTCCATGGGCCCTGACGGGATGCACCCGCGAGTGCTGCGAGAGCTGGCAGATGTTATTGCTAGACCACCCTCCATCGTCTTTGAAAGGTCAAGGAGAACAGGAGAGGTGCCTGAGGACTGGAGGAAGGCTGACATCACTCCAATCTTCAAAAAACGCAAGAAGGAGGACCCAGGGAACTACAGACCGGTTAGTCTCACCTCTGTCCCTGGGAAGGTAATGGAGCGACTCATTCTGGATGTCATCTCCAATCACGTTGAGGAACAGGAAGTTATTGGAAGTGGTCAACATGGATTTACCAAGGGTAAATCATGCTTGACCAATCTGATAGCTTTCTATGATGTTATAACTGGTTGGCTGGATGAGGGGAGAGCCGTAGATGTCATCTACCTTGACTTTAGCAAGGCTTTTGACACTGTCTCCCATAACATCCTCATTAGGAAGCTGAGGAAGTATGGGCTAGATGAGGTGACAGCGAGGTGGATTGAGAGCTGGCTGTGTGACAGAACTCAGAGGGTTGTGATCAGCGGCACAGAGTCTAGTTGGAGGCCTGTAACCAGTGGTGTCCCCCAGGGGTCAATACTCGGTCCAATTTTGTTCAATATATTCATTAATGACCTGGATGAGGGGACAGAGTGTATCCTCAGCAAATTTGCTGATGATACCAAACTGGGAGGGGTGGCTGACACCCCAGAGGGCCGTGCTGCCATCCAGCGTGACCTGGACAGGCTGGAGAGCTGGGCAGAGAAGAACCTAATGAGGTTCAACAAAAGCAAGTGCAAGGTCCTGCACCTGGGGAGGAAGAATGCTAAGCACCAGTATAGGTTAGGGGTGGACCTGCTGGGAAGTAGTTCTGAGGAGAAGGATCTGGGGGTCCTAGTAGACAGTAAATTATCCATGAGCAAGCAATGTGCCCTTGTTGCCAAAAAGGCCAATGGAATCCTGGGCTGCATAGGGAAGAGTGTGGCCAGTAGGTCGAAGGAGGTCATTCTCCCCCTCTACTCTGCACTGGTGAGGCCACAACTGGAATACTGTGTCCAGTTCTGGGCTCCCCAGTTCAAGAGGGACAGGGAACTACTGGAGAGAGTCCAGCGAAGGGCAACTAAGATGACTGAGGGATTGGAGCATCTCCCTTATGAGGAAAGGCTGAGAGAGCTGGGACTCTTTAGCCTGGAGAAGAGAAGGCTGAGGGGAGACCTCATTAATGTTTACAAGTATCTAAAGGGTGGGTTTAAGGAGGATGGAGCCAGACTCTTTTCAATGGTTCCCAGTGACAGGACGAGGGGCAATGGGCACAAGTTAGAACACAGGAAGTTTCGTTCAAATACATGGAAAAACTTCTTTATGGTGAGGGTGACAGAGCACTGGAACAGGCTGCCCAGGGAGGGTGTGGAGTTCCCTTCTCTGGAGACTTTCAAGACCCGTCTGGATGCAGTCCTGGGTAATGTGCTCTGGGCAATCCTGCTTTAGCGGGGGAGTTGGACTCGATGATTTCTAGAGGTCCCTTCCAACTCTGAAGATTCCGTGATTCCGTGATCTTAAAATAAAGCTTTGGAAACTGCACAAAATTCAACTTCAAGAAAAGCTTATGCTTGCATCTCCACCTTTTAAAGTCAGAAAAATAAGTTCTAATTACTTTTTGAGTATGTCACATTAACCTCCAACATTAATTAAGGAGAATTGGAGGGCAGGCATACATTTTCCAAGACGTAAAGGTTTAGGTCAGACTAGGTTTGCTGTGCCTTCCTCACCTACACCATGCTTTAAGTTTTAAAGGCTTGTAGGAATTAATTAAAATTCTAGAGGTTTACCATAATGATTTTGCGACCTTGGTGTAATTTTTATACTCTCTGAAAACCATGTCAACATTTAATTAGCTTCAGTCATATGTATGCTTACCATCTTTTGCTGATTTTGTAACAAGCACCCCACAGTCAATAACTCGTACGTCTGCATAGGGCCTACTTGCAGTATCAGTTTTCAGATTTTCTATTTGCTCTATTACTTCAAAACCAGAAATAACCAGTCCAAAGACAACATGTACACTGCAGAAATAAAATATTTGGAAAGTGCAAACATTTATATATTGCTGTAATTATCTTCCAATGTATTTCAGATTTAAAAAGTCATTCTGAAACAGAAACATTCAGCTTCACTGGCATTATCTGGCTCTTAAAATGTATTAAACTTAAATAAGATTTTTATTACTTTTACATTTACAACAGTGCTAAGATTTCAACGCAACGTGGAACCGAGGTCCACTCCAGTTCAATTTGAGAGAAATACTTGATGTCATTCTACTCTTTTCTACTCAGGCAGGGCAAACAGATCATCATTTCTAATCCATCCTTCTATTTTTGAAATTTTGTGCAATAAAGAGAGAGATCCATAAATGAAGATGACAAAGTGCAGTTTTCCCTAGAGAAGAAGTATTTATAGGTCTATACAAACTTAGCGTACAAGTTCCCACTGGCATTGTAGGCACAGTTATAATTAAGAAATCGCCAGTTTTGTTCTACCACATTTCTCTGTCCTCCTTCCATTTGCCCCATAACTTATACTTCCAGGAACTATTTTTTATTGGGGATAAAAACACCCCACAAAAAAAAAAGAGTACTATAAAATACATTAAACTCGACATTTCAAGGCACTGATTTACGGACTGAGGGCAGCAACCAGTTTTAAAGAAATGAATGTTAGGATTTAGGGCTTTCCAAGTTTTTGGATCAGCTTTAGGAAGTAAGTTGTAACTTGAAATTTTTATAGAGCAGAAACTTTTGTTTTCCATCTTTTTCTATTGTATAATCTTTCACAGAATTAAGAATTTGTCTCCCCGTTGTCATCTACTTTCAATACAACATATGAAGACTTACAACCTTCAAATATTAGTCATCATTGGAAAAACTACAAAGGATTCTTACCCATCGAGATGAGGAGCGGGTTTTGTTGTTCTGTTTGACAAACAGCAAGATGGTAAGATGGTAAAAAAAAATAAAAATCAGGGATTCAGATGAAGTAAAAGAGAAGAATGGCACAGAAAAAAAAAAGAGGTGAAGGTAAGACAAAAAAATAATGAAAAAATCCAGTTACATACATGGAATTTAAAAAACTTTACAGATTATACACAGAGGCTTTTTTAAAAACTTTTACATGAAATTTGTTTAAAGTTTAGCTAACTGTGCATACTTGAAAGCTGTACCAAGTATCATTTTATGCATGCAATAAACAATCTCAAATAAATGTCTTTAAATACACATTGAAATATAACTCACTAACATTTTTAATCGCAAAGAAGATACAATTTGCCAATAAACATTGGGTAACTAATGGAATTTAAACGTTTCTGAAATTGTTTGGTTCTTACATTACAAGGTTACTTTAAAGTCAGTTTATTTAAAAAAAGAAGAGTTACAATATGTGATAGATTCTTTGCTTCCCCCCCCGTTACTTTTTTTACTTTCCATTTATTTAATCAGCTTCATGACTCAGAATACAAAGCAACACTTCTGCCTTTAACCATCAAGACTACAGCACTTCAGCTCAGAAGCTCACAGGCCTCCCAACAGCAGCAGCAGCACAATGCAAGCACATATTATGTACTACCCTAGAGCTTACTCCTGGGATAAATGCAGAATTCCTCTCTATTTTTCAGCATCCCACATTTACCTGTTTCTAGCCTGAAGGAGGAAAGCAAGTGCCTTACATTTTGTACGCTATCCTAAAAGGCATTTGGAGTCACGCCAAATTTCTGAGTTGACTTCAAATTGGAATATTCAAGGCTGTGCACATATAATTACATGTTAAGATTCACCTTGTTGGTGATAATGCCATGACCTGGTATCTCTATATCCTTTTCCCAAAAATAAAGGAAACTACTTCTACAAGTAAGCCTGCATAATGTTGCACAGGGCACCTTGCTATATGGACGAATTCAGTTAAGGAACATCAGAACTTGCATTACTCTTATGTATTGGGGAAGAAAAAAAAAAAAAATAGAAGAAGTCAAGATAATTTGCATTTGAAGTTACTGTAATATTTGAAAACATTCTTCTTCTCTCCTCCCCAGGCGCTATTTTGCCTTTCTAGCCTTCTTCCAGTTAACTCCCCTCTCTCAAAATAAATAATCACAGATGCTTTTTCTAAATTTACAGTGGCACAGATGTGGCACAATGAAGTCAGTTTTTCACTGCTATAATAAAATACTACTTTTTAAGCACTTATCTTCACTCGAGTTTTGAGCTATTAGGTGACAAACCCCTGCAGTGCTGGAATGCATGCCAAAACATGGAACTGTGAGTCACGAGTGTTTACACTCTATTTTTTTAAGCTCCAAATGCCAACCAGACCTTCCACTTCTGTAATACTAAATAATACAGAAAACTTCTTTGATTTAACATAGGGAAAGAAATGCTATCAAGACGACATTTAATTTCTCAATAGTAAGGGGTGCCTTTTGTTTTTCCCTTGCTAATATAGCACGTTGCTACAAACAAAAATTCTTACAGCTTTTGAAGTTCTTTAAGCAAAAGTGAACTGCATTAACAACCTGCTGTTAAGTAAACAGTTTAAGCGGGCTTAATTATAAAGCTGATTCAAAGTAGTGAAAAAACAGAAGTGGGTTACTTCAATGAAACCAATAATAAAGACAACTTGGTGCTTAGAATTAGTTAGAAACAGCAACAGGTTCCAACACGATGAGTGCTGCAGTCCTGTGCTCCTGCCATGCTGCAGCAGCACGTGAAGACCAATTAAGCAAATTACCTAGGCACGTACTTTCTTTAGACTAGTCCTCAATAAGCACAGAACGGGATAGTTGGTACGTTAAAACCCATGTAGAGGTTTCTTCCATTACAGTGGCAATTTGATAGATAAAACGGATAGGATTTTTCCTCACTTAATTCTTCACGAAGTGAAAACACAAGGAAAAGCATCAACCAAAAAGAAAACTTTTCAGGTGCACAGTAAGGAGTTGGGTGATTTAAAACTTCTTATGGAAGCAGAAAGGCACCTCCTCAGTGCGCTTTTGAAAGTTTTCTCATCTCAGTGTCAGGGCTGTAACATGACATTTATTCTGCAAACGTGCACTTTAAAAAACCTCTTCAGAGTTTTCTGCCTATGTTCTGCCTTTCAATCCTTGAAAATTTGCTTTGGCTTCAAAACTTCATCAGGAGAAAACATACTTACTGCCTTTGCACTATAGGAACCTAGTTGGGATGAGTTCCTCCCCCCAAATAATGTTTTATTAAAACATTTCTATATATAACTTTTATAATTTAAAACATTCAATATCTGCCTTATAGTGTATATTATTATCCAAGTTATTTACAGAGGACAAATACCTTTCTTCACTCAAGTTTAAAGTAAACTGGTTTAAAGACACTGCTGAAGAGAAAAGCATCTTTTTGATAAAAGCATGTTATCACCCACCCCCCCTAGAACCTCAGTCCTAACAAAGGATTCAATGCACATAACAATAGGATCAGAAAAACAAGAAAGATAAAAACAGAAAGAAGAAAAGGAAAGGACACAGCCTTAGAGGAATGAGACATTACCTTTGGAGCGCACGATGTAACACTGTTTCTGTAAATTTTACACAAAAATGGCAGAAATAAATTGTAATACATTTTCAGACAAAACTGAGTCTATGTTTTATTAAATACAAGTTTAAAATTAATATTAATCAAGTTGTATGCAGAACAAGGATGCCTAAAAGAGGGCTCTAAATTTTCTTTAGAACACAAGGTACTTTGAAAACTACAGTAAGTTCTCCTTAAAAACAAAAAGAAACCTATAGACATAACCTGCTTGTATACACTATTACAAAGATAAATGGTTAGAAAAGAGAATCCTCCCGCTCCCCTCTACGTCTCAATCCAGCAAAAGTGTTAGAACACATGCACAACTTTAAGCAGATGAATAACTGATTTCAATGGGTTTATTCACATGCTCGCAGTTATACAGGTGTTCAAATGCTCTACTGAACCCAGTCCTAAGTATATACTTCACGCCACAGCTTAAAACGTTTTCCTTTACAAATGAAATGTGTTAAGTCAGTAAGTCTACAACTTCATACATTTCATAACTAGCTGACATCTTCCTTGTATTATGTTTTTCTGAAACTAAGAAAAATAGGTGTTTTCTCTAAAATATGCACATTGCTATTAGATTGCTTGTGTTCAGAATTATAGGAAAACAAACACATTGCAGATGCAAAAAAAGACAAAACACATGCACCAGCTAATACCACACTTCTGCTCTGGTATAATTCTGAGCAGCATCAATGTTTTAAAACTGCATTATCAGTTGAGGTCATCCATATTTTTTTCTCCCAAATAAACTATTACTTCTTAATTACGTCTCTGCTTAACTGAGCAGTGAAATGATCTGTTACTTATTACACATAAAAGCATCCAGTGAATGCTCTCACTCGGGCTGTGCTTTTACACAAACTTCTGATCAAGCCAATGGGACCTGCTTGTGTGGTAAGTGCACATATACCACTTTTGCTCAAAGATAATGTAACATCAGCACCTTTAATTTGAAAATTTTAGGTTTTTATATTACTGTCAGTTGTTCAAAAGTTAGCTCAAAGGTATTTCATTCACAGAAAAAAAAAGTGTTGATTAGAAAGATTCCTGTTATGGGACACCAAAAAGACTTAAAAATGAACCACTTTACTAAGTCAGTAACATTCTCGTCCTCGTGATTTATTTTATCCTTCATTTAGGAGATCAACGTGGTTAGTTTGTTTGGATTTAGTAACTAGGCCCGGCACCACACATTAAAAACACTTTTAAAACAAAAAAGCTATTTAGTTTTGAGCAAGAAAGCAGAGCTTGAGACACATTAAACCAACAATACCCTCAACATGGAAAAAAATTAATATAAATCTATCAGTAATAGCAAAACAGCCTCAAGTTTTAAATAGCTTTAGGACACAGAGGCAAGAACTTCAAGCATTGAACTGGTAAGGAACACAACAAAGGCCTCCTCTTTAAATTGTACTAAGGACATATTCCTCATAAACTACATGGCTAAATAACAAAGCAGTAAGTTAATTACACAAAACTTCCCAACAGCAACGAAGAGGTTGGTTACTTTTTTTTTTTTTNTTTTTTTTTTTTTTTGAGTCCTATTGTTTTCATTAGGCTTCATCCTGCACAGTCATTTCTATTTTTCTATTAAGTGTAGCTTGACAGATTTTGTATGACAACAGAAGCAAAGTTAAGCTCATGCAAGAGTTTGTAGGATCAGGAGTCTCATTAATTTTTTATTGCTTTATTTTTTTTTTTTATAGTACTTTATTTTGCATTGCAACTTTCCTTACTAACAGGTTGGGTATGGCCACAGGCATGACGGAGTTGCTCTAAAAAGACAAGATACCGTTATCAGATCAGGTCGACTGAGAAGCAGAGTACACTGCTCAAGAAGAACATCACCCAAGAAGTAACACAGTCACTGAGCTGCAACATCCAGGAACAGGCTGGTTATCCCCCCCCAGCCCTAAATCAGGACCTAAAGACATTAACTGTATTTGTGTAATCCTCTAGATGCACTCTCCCAATAACTAATAATAATAATCATCACCTTCTCAGCAGCAGTTTAAAACAGACACTGGAATATATAGAAAAAGGAAGGTGATTCTAGAGTGGTTCCTTGTCAAGCTCTACCCCATCCTAGGGATTCCACATCCGAGTATCAACATGGAAACAGGACAATTAAAAGAAGATTAACGCACTCACGTGGTGTTTAGAACACTTGACAAATAACTGATGGTTCTAAGAGAAGTTATTCACAGAAAGGAAGCAAACTGATAGTGGTGCTATCTGAAAATGCAAATAGCTAATTTATAAACTGGTACCTTACAACTGTCTTCAACACAAGCCTTCAATAAAATGTTAGGACAGATCCCTTTGGTTATAGAAAATTGAAATTCCAGCATTTCACAAATCTGAACATTGTAAAGCAACAGTCTCTGTATCCTTTCTGCTGGATTTCAACAAGATGCATTTCTCCAGACCAGGAAATGTTTCTTAGACACATGTGCGAATAGACTTGGCCTATTTAAAGTGCGCCTGCATGAAAACCAGTCCTGTTTTATTCTCCTTTCAACCCAACTGTTACTCCTATTCAAGTAAGAAAAAAAGATAAAGAGGGGGAAAAATTAGTCAACGAGCATTAAACACAGCACTGCTGACATTATATGTGTACACTTCTGACACTTTATTCTACTTTTGTATTTTGCCGCTTTCTACCAGTGCTTTAATTTATGTTCATTCTTGTTACACTGGCCTCACTGGAGCTTCCAAACAGCACTTACACTTCCATGCCCAGCTCACTATTGTTGCTTATAAATGCTTCAAACTCATTCATGCCAGAGAAATTACGGATGAATCAAAGAAAGCTGATGATACTTTAGGATTGCTCAGAAGCTTGTTTATATTAAGATTAGCCTGGAGCTTCTATTTCAAGTAAAACTGACCGCTGTTGCTCAACTTTTAACAATTTTTAGACATTGCATAGAGTCTTGCTGTGACCAGTGTGTTAATGCAGTCTGCCAAAGAGATATTTGCTGCCTAATTACTTTCTGTAAAGGCTAGTTACTCCAAATTACACTTTTCTGTGGTAAGCAGGGAAAGAGCAAAACTGTTATAGTCAGGATTCTTGCTATTATTTTAGCCCTACGTGCACAAATACTTACATAAAAGAAAATAACTTATTTGTACTCCTTATCTGCCACATTAGACACATGTACGATAGAGCAATATAGAGTTTTCAACTCTGAAGTTAGTATGAAAAAAATGAACACTAAGAAGTTCAGATGGAGATGAACTATTTCACTCTCTATAAATAAAATGAAATGAAACAAGTTCAAACTACTAAAAGAATCTGAAGACTGCCTTTCACACAATTTTCAGGTTACATATTTGAAGAACATTTTTCCTGATGATAAACTACTGAATAACTGAGCATTCTTTCGAGTATAAGAAACACATTTTAATTTCAGCTTAAAGTATATCACTAAAGGAAACAAACATATTTTATTAAAGAAAAGCTGTACAGATGCACAATACATTCCCTAAAGTAATCAGGCAAATGTCACCAAGCAAGACTAACTGCTTTAATATATTGCATTTTAAAGTTAAGTCACAAACTGCCTAGATAAAGTCTTCAGCGGTTGTTCCCTACTTTGAATCTTGAAATTCAAACTCTCCATATTATGAAGCAGCAATCAAGTTCCACCATTAAAAAGCTATACAAAAAGACAGATTGTTGAACTGTGTTTCACCATCCATCTTCACCTGTTCGTAAACTGAGTTATCAAACATAACCCTGACTTTGCAACTGACTGTATATATACACACCTGCATCTATGAGCAGCCTCAGTGGCTTCTGTTTGGATTCTAGAATTGTAGATGCTCATGCCCAGCATCAACTGCAGTACTGGAGGCCAAAGGTAGGTTTCAGCTTAAATCCATAAGCTTGGAATACAGTAAAGGCATCCACAAATGAGCTAGGCATCTCTGCTGCTGGTCAGATCTAGGGAGAACGCCCAATTGCCAACGTATAGACATCTTGAGCTGCCCTACTGCATCCTGCCTGGCTTCCAGCTGCTACTCCTGGAGCGCAGGGTGTCTTGCAGGTGCTACATCATATTTGCACACCCTGTCTTGGAGTTCCCGATGGTGTCTCAAACAGCATTAGATGTCTGTGCATACGGTGAAATGAAAAAAGCCCTGGTCAAGAGAGTCACAGAAGTCTAGAACATTGAAACATGCTTTAAAGACTTAGCAGCCCACCTAAACCTCATCAGTTATACTGGGAGTTTACTCCTGGGCTGGATTTACTTGCCTGACTCTAGGGCAAGTTGGTGCCATTTAAGACACTGGAGGATATCCAAGAAATCTGCATGGGGCAGGCAGGTAACACATAAAACCTTCAGAACATCCACACCTTTCTCTCCCAGCAGCTGAAGGCTAGGCGAGACACCCCAGAACTCTAAAAATGGCTTTAGATTCCTACAGGCAGTCAAGATGAATCTAGCTTACATGGAAATGATTATGTTTAGCTATCCTACTCTGCCTGAATTCCCACCAAACTAACGCTTACTCTTTACAGTGATTCTATGAAAAAACAGAATGTTTAAAGACATCTGCATCTTCCAAAATACTTCTGTATTTGATGAAAGTGCTCTTGAACTATTTACTGTATTGTCCCATGTAAATTACAATTTAGCATCTAACACATCCTTAGGTTGTTTTGGTGTGTGGGGAGAGAGAAGGTGTTTACGTCTGTGAAATCTAATTGAACAAGTAAGCTGAGTCTACTAAGCATAAGGGAAAGAAGACGACTTCCGAATCAATGCAGGAGAGAAAAGAAACTTTAGAGCCCTCAAATGATAGCTTCTTGACTGATGTGACATCATTAAGTTTTCATGTATAGTGTTCAGATAAGCTTAAAAATGGAAAATTATGACATGAGAACCAAAAGATAAGTCACTAAGTAATAGCGAGTGAACCAAAGTCTTGCAGAGAGCTTATTAAGCCATAAGGGTGTTTTATATATAAGATTGTATCCCATATTACTTTGTGTATATATATCCATTCAGATTTACTGTAAGGAAGCACAACAGCTAAATTTGGTTTGAAGGTAACAGAAAACAAGTTGGGGTTTTTTTTGGGCTCCCCACACACACCCACTTACGGTTTTACCTCTATGGAAAGTCAGAACAGTGGTAACTGTGAAAGACTTACTCTTCAGTTCCTATTCATTTTCCATTTTTAGGGCATTCTTTAGGAAGAAACCTAAAAATGTCTCTTATCTGAACTTCATTGTATCATACTGAAGATCTTTTTCAGGCAAAAGAAAAAAAGAAAGATTCTTGAAGACAATTTACTCTGTAACTGAAGACAGTGAAGCGCCATTCATTCTTATCCCCCAAGAAAGATGGCAAAGAAAAAATAGTTTTTTCTAGTTAAGTAACTACACTAAAATTTACTTTTGAAAACACCAGTGTTATTTCACAAAGTTCTTCTCAGCACAAGCCCAAAGTTATAATCCAGATCCTTCCAAATACAAACTGTTGAACATTAACAGAAAGCAATTTTTAAATGGAAGTTAACTGGAGAAATAGTGACATACAAATAAGCAAGTTTAAAAATACTAATACTAAACCTAGAATACAGCTACTTTAACCAGAAGACCCTGACATATCAGACTTGAGTATTTACTGATGGTAGAGAATCATGCGTTTTTTACAGTTTAACAGAATATGGCTACATACTAGAGTGGATTTTTTTTTTTTTAAGGCAATGAAGGAAAAATCTGATTATCAGCACATAATTTTACACAGTGTTGGTACCAAAGTAGCTGGTATATGCACAAGTAAACAGATCTATGCAGCAATATAGAAGAAAAGCATGTCAGGAGCAATCAGTCCAAATTAATAAAAATTAAAAAAAAACCCAAACAAATAAAAAAAAAAAAACAAAACCAAAAAAACCCTACCCAAACCCAAAACAACAAACAAAACCCCCGCTCATCCTCCCCCTAAAAAAAATGACCCAAAAAACCAAAAAAACCCAACCCCAAATGAAATCATAAGTCACCATAGTTTAAAGAGCACATGCAAAAATATACAAACCACCTCTATATCTAACTCCCTTTTGCATACAATGCTCAACATTGTAATTTGCAGATAATCTGTTAAAATTTGACTGGTGCACACACAAAGCCAAAGAATCTATTTTCTGGACACTAAGAACTTACTGCATAAGCCATAATTTTAGGGTAAAAAGAGAAAAACAAGGAACATACATGTAGTACCAGCTTCTAATCCAAATAAATGCCACAAGCAAATTGCAACAACTAATGTTTCCTATTAGAGTTACACTGCAGGTACCCCCTCAACCCTATTTAAAGTAAGGCGGATAACATCGTTATAGATAATTTAGCAATACCATCTTTCTCATGAACAGCGCTTCTCTGTTTAAGAAAAGCTCAACTGTCGTATTACATCTACTCACATGAAAAATTGGGAACCATTGGTATGTTTCCCTCGGTTTGCCATTGACAAAAGGAACGCTCTGTCATGTTTGAGAATAAAGTTTTCATCTGTTTGAAGAAAAAATATGTTTGTCAGATTTTCCCTGACAAAGAACACAGGTCTAATTTTCTTAGTAACTTATGGATGCTATAAGGAGAAATCCTTCTGCTGCTGAAGAAACATGAACAGCTTGGAAAAAACAAAGACCAAGTTTAAACAACCCTCTCAAAAGTTACAGTAGAAGCAGTTAACAGACAGAAAGCATTCTTTCTAGAAGAAAAAGTTTCAGACACAGTGCAAACATTTCTAATGAAAAAAAAAATTAAAGTCATTATAGCGTCTTCAATAAACATTACATTCTCATAGACTTGGATTTATATTTAAAGCATTTTCTGAATAAAACCAAGGTTGGCAGACTTACTGACATCCTAAAACAAGACTTAACATACATGATACTGTTATTTACACAGCAGGCACCTCAGGTAAAAAGATCTAAGCCATTGCCCAGGTATGGCATGCTAAAAGATAGCCACCTATCTATTCAAAACTGGAAGTCTCAAAACATACAAGGGAAAAGAAAAACCCTAGATACCTGAATGAGAAACTAAAGAACATAGTCTTCCTGCAACTTAAGTATAAAATCAATTAAGACTAAACTAAACGTGCATTTTATATTCCAGTGAATTAAAGTGGACTTCTGGTTGTACAGCATAACATAAAACCAGATCTTCCAAAGTTCATTTTCAAAGCTAAAAATACTAAGTGGAGTGTAAAAAGCCATTATTTTTAAGATTACATATCAAAACACAACGCTGCATGTTTAACACTCACCACCTTTAGGAACAAACCCTAGTAACTGCTTAGCAAATGGATCTATTCAAGACTTTCTTTTGATTAAAGGCGGCAATACTCCAACACCAAACTACATCTCTGTTTAGACAAACTTAATGGCATGCACTTAGCCACGCAGCGCTACTTGCAAAACATACAGATCCAGGGGCTGTTACATCAATACATACAGTGATTTCATTAACACTCCAATACCACAGTAACTACCTGTTTTTTGCAAGAAAGAATTTTATGTCTTTAAACAAATACTTTATAAACTCACCATTTTCCACCCAATAACAGATTTTAAGAAGAGGTAAATGTACATTTATTTACAAATTCTTTGCAAGTAAAAAGACTTGTGTAGCATATAAACAAAATCAAACACTTTTAGAAATGAACACTAAGCATACAAACCTTGAACAGGGAAGGGGAGGAAAGGGACATTAACAAAAGAAGAAATAGCTGTTTAGAGCTGGAAATTATGCCAGTATTCTTTCTCAGAATAAGTCATTAACCCTCAGAAAGGTCAGACACAGAACTCTTCACTTCTCCAAGCAACACAGATATCCATCTACAAACGGACGTATCAGTTGTCTATGTATTTACTAGGGAGGGTACAAGGGAACAGAGTTTGAATTTGTGTTACTGAGCTTTTGTCTCTTACCTTTTCATTTTGCAAAAGACCACATTCTCTATAAACAAAAGAATATGTTGACAGTTTTAGGCAGGAAGATAGGAGTTTATTCATGAATAAAGTTGCCTAACCTCCATGCTGAAAGTCACGTTTAATCAATAATGTTAGCCTTAATTAATTGTCAGTTAAAATTAAATATTACAAAAAAAATTATCTGAAAGACATGCATATAAAAATAATTCTCATGCAACATTAGTTTCATGCAAAAGGTGATCTATAAGTAGACCTGATTTCATTAAGTAGCTTGGGAATCAAGACTTGTTTATCTCAGAACTGAATAAAGAATCCGCAAAGACGTATTTCCTCTTACCTTTAAAATAGCCACCATAAATAGATTCACCTCCTTTTCCATTACCTACACATTAAAAAGCATGAATTAAACCTTTTGTTTTCTTTGTGAAAAAAGCTGTATCTAACATTCCACAAGTTTATAACAAACCAGGATACTCTGGCCAGTTACTAATATTTGAGCGTAAGCTCCTTAATTAGAAGTCACAGCCGTGTATTATCCTGCTGACACTCAAAATATTGAGAATGAAGATTGCCTTAGTGCCCCTGAACACTGGGAAGTCTGAAGCAGGGCTCCAAAGGCTAATCCTCACTGGTATTTGCTAAAGCAGCAGACAGCAAAACAGCAGCAAGAAAAAAAAAAAAAAAGACAACCACAGTAGGTACGACCAACAATCTTGCCCAGCTCAAAGCGGCTGAGAAACCACTAGAATGGATGAGATAAGAAAGTAGTTGGCAGTTTTAAAGGCACTTCTACTTGAGTCCCGAAACATGATATTCCCTCACCGTGCCTATTTTATCAGGTACAAGATTTCAGGACACAGTGAAGAAAACATACATTTTGGTCAAGACTGGTATTTCAGGGAAGGACAACAGGCTAAAACATTATGTTGTACACACACTGCAGGGAAGGAAACAAAAAACTCCTGGAAAGAACTCCTTTTGGAGACCTCTCTTTTAAACGCTTCTAGGTCTTTTACTACAAATAATGAAAAAAGCAGACTTATTCAAATAGGTATGTCCCTGTATCAGTCAATTACTAGTGTTGCCTCTACTGCAGACACAAAAGTGAAAAGCACTAAGACTACATTTTGGATTTGAATTCTGTTTTAATAAGATAGCTGTTAATTCCAGCAAGGGTTTATTTGTTTGTTTTTTTTTTTTTTTCTTTAACTTAACACATTTTTCCAAATAAATATTACTTCAGTTGAAACATTTTAGAATTTCAAATATTAACAAAGAAATGGGTGGTCTATGCTATACTTCACAGCAAATGAAATAGTTTTATGGCATTGTCATGCTTCCATGGCATTTTCTAAAATTACATTATAACCACTTAAGTTATATCATTTCTGTTTCGCTTAAAACATTTCAGTTTTAGAAGTGTATTTTACCTTCGCTGAAGTCCCCACCCTGAATCATGAAGTTTTTAACCACACGATGGAATGTAGTGCCTTTGTAGCACAGCTTCTTTCCAGTTGTTTTGCCAATTCCTTTCTCACCTGCAAGAAAGTTAAACAAAAAGAATCTACAGATTGTGACTTGACAAATTCCAAGGGTTTTACCTCCCTAGTTGTCCTGGTTTGAGGTAGAACCGAAACAACTTTCTGTTCGGTAATTTTATTTCTTAGCTAGGCCTCTTCTAACTCTCTGAAATTAACAGCATGTTGTGTCCAAAACGGTTCGTTCAGAGTGGTAAGACAGTTCGTGCCAAGGAATGGTATGCAGAAAGGCTCTTGCTTATACTTATTGCTATAACGAAATTAGCTGGCCTTGGTTGTTACTTGCCCCGTTGGAGGGTCAGAAACGGAAAAGCGTAGAGGAGTCCCACCTGCAGGGAGGAGCGAACAGGACAGGTGACCCAAAATTGACCAACAGGGGTATTCCATCCCATCTGCCCCATGCTCAGTATAAAAGCTGAGGGATCAAAGGGTCAACGCTTTTTCTTCAATGGCCAGCATCTGAGGAGGACCCTGCCTGTTCATCTGCCTTTGATCCCGATCCATGTGTTCCTGTCTCCAGCTGTGGAATCCAGTTTCCACATGATGCTGAGTCCAGCCTGGGACTTCCTCAGTGCCTGCCGGTGACATCATCCTGGGAGCTTAATATGGTTTTGTATATACTGTATCTATTTCATTATTTTCCTTTTTATTTTATTATTAAAGTAGTTTAGTTTCTTCTAAACTCGTGAATTTCTTTCTCTCTCCTCCTCCCCTCTGTGTACGAGAGGTGGGGGGGAGCATCTGTCACCGGACATTGGGCAATTTGGCTAAAACCATGACGCTAGTGCTAATGGATATAAGAGAGCCGTCAGAATAGCACAACTATAAAAGATAACACAGTCCTACCCGTTGCCTTTTCACCTCCCACTAATAGCAGAAGGGACCCACTTACAAGGGGACTCAAATGAAAATTAGGTTTCTTCTTAAAAAAAAATTATTTCCTCCCCTCCCAAGGAGGAGTGTATTTATTAGCAATCCACTCAGAACAATTTGTAAGAAAACAAGCGTTCACGATAACGACAGGTTACCTGTTTTCTGTGGTTATTGCTACACTGCTATGTGAGATGAATCTTACACCAGAGTTCTTTTCAAACCACTTATACATCCGGATGTACCAGCTGAATCCCAGGACAGAAATCTGAGCTCAGAACAGGCTTCAACTCAGTTTCAATGCGATCCACTCTTAGAAAAATGGGATTGAGCTATTCCAAGCATGTGTCACGTCTTCACCAATCCACGCACAGTGTCAGGCCATCCCTTAATGCCAATCTGCCCAGCACCAACCCTCACCAACTCAGTATGAAACCTGCACAAAACAGACTCCCATTTCTGAAAAGACTGACAGAACAGGGCAACAAAATTGTGCATACAAGAACCATTCCAGGACAAACTGAGAATCATAATGGGGGGTGGAAAAAACTAAAAACCCCCCAAACTCTGAACTGGGCCCAGGGCCATTCTTACCCAGCAGCAGAAGCCAAGCCAGGCCACGGTACTTGTTCGTCTGTTCTGAGCCTGAGGTTTCCTAAGAAGTGGCCCCCAGTGGGCTCCCGGTGTTCAAGCCTAATGGTGATTTTTGAGAAAGGCATCCCAGAACCTCAACTTTCATTAAAAATTTCTTGAATAATTCAGAAGAAAAACTGCACTGGGCAGGTGGATGAGATGCAAGAGAGACACTGACTTTAGCTTCCAAGAAGAGGGGAGCTGGCAGAACATGGCAATTAAGAGTAATAAGTGTATAATAAACTGTGCAACAGCTAAAATCCCACGTAAATCACAAGTGCACGAGATACTCTGTAATGACACAGGACAAATAATCCAGCGTTCAGTTTCATCCCACTGGTTATGGAAAAAGCATTTGACACTCTGACAGAGAACATTTAACCAGCATGATCTGCACCGTGTAGTGCGCTCAGATGTGTACATGTATTTGTTACCCAGAGACAACACTTCCTCCCTTTTGCAATCTATTGTTTCTCCACCCAAAATTAACTGATGGCCAAATCATCCCAGATCTGCCGTTCCAAACAGCGCATCGCTGCCAGGATGACGGTAAAGAGCAGTTTGTGGCACAGAAACCACTCATGGCATTGCTGTTTATCATACCTGTAGAAGCTTCAGAGAATACAACTTATTTTCTATTACCCTAACTCTCCACACCCATAACCCATGCCTCTTCCTACCCCATTTTTATTTTCCACAGAAGTTATTCAAGCAAAGCTATTTATCACAGGTATAGACATACCCCTCTCCCCCCCAACATGCCCCCCTTTGCTACAGCACAGGAAACCCCACATCTATCAATACCAAGGAGTATCTGCCTACATTTTTCTTCATGTGTCAGCATGTCCCTCAGGCTATGGATAATCCCATTACAGAATGGGATCCTGCATTGCACTTGACCATGTAATTGAGCTGGTACATTAAGGTGACGTGAGCTTTAGACCATGGCCAGAAATTGTAGTCCCTTATTTTACTCTCCTTTATGGTATCACCAAGACAGCATAGTCCTGTCACAATAAGTGACAATACTTGTGATGTTCCCCTCCTTTCAGGCACAATACAACTGTAAACAAAGTCATAAAACTCAACTACTTCCCCATAAGCCACAGACACCGTAGCCAACGCACTTAAGCTGCTGGCCAAATGTTGGATGGCTAAGCTCCTGCAAAAGCTGCACTACATCCCTCTGATTTTCAAAACCAATCCTTGGACTACCAGTCAGGCAAACGACAGAGACCAGCTGTTCCACTGGTTAGAGCTTCAGCACCTCCTTAAGCTCAGACAATTTTCCGTAACAGCCAGTACAAAGCCCGTGGGCTGGCCACCTTTTCTGTTTATGGCCATATACTAGCCTTATTCTTTTTGCCCTAAATATGCCTGAATATTGTCTGAAAAAGAAAAAAAATAATTGTCTTCGAGCCCCATCTGCTTATATCCTAAGCAGTTCTTTCCATGTGCTCCAAATCACTTGGAAATGGGACCGTGGAGGAGACCTTCACGATTGCAAGGGAAAACTCATTAGCTGAGGAGGGGACAACACAAGGGCCTTTCTCAAAGCGCCCTTCTCCCTCTGGCAGGTAAACTTTGCTCTCGTGCCTCATTAACACCCTGCACTGCCAACTCAATCTGAGATATTTTGAATTAGGTGCCCAATAGTGGTCTCCATTTGAGATTATGAGAAGGGAAGCTCTTGACAAAGCACCAAAGAGCAGATGGGCTTGTGCTTATTGAATAGGTGGGCTGACTGAAGGACCCGCAAATGCCAGTTTGCAAGTCCAGATGTTTTAATTTTAAATGCAAGGAGCCTCCTGCTCTCAAGGCAGACAGCGTCCTTTCACACTAGCCAAGCCTATTTCTGACAATATCAGGCTGCAGAAAAGCAGCCAGAATCACCCTGTCCTTCTCCATCTGTTTCCGACAAAAACATCCTGGCTTGCCTCAACAGAGATTATGGAGGGAGTAGCAGGCAAGATGATGGGCACAGTGTTTTAAACACTGGTCTCCAGTCTCTCTCTAAGGGCATATCACCTTGCCTTGAGACAAGTGAAACCGCTCTTCACAACAACACAATGGAAATGCCCAGCCCAAATGAAGTTGCTCCGAGGTCCGTAACAGCGTGAGGACACATGGTACTCTGCAGCTGTGATGCCTTTATCAGCTACAATACAGGTGGGTACCTGTACATGTCTAAGGAAAAAGAACATGCTGGATTGACCTAGCATGTAGAATCCTGAATTTATGTAGTACAGAAGTATACAATGCTCACAGTCTGCTGCTAAGATATTCCATTATGTAGACTGTATGGTTCAGAATGGGACAGCATCCCCTCTCTATGATACAGCTGTGTACCTCCTTAGATGAGCACAGGTCTCGCATATGATGAAAGTGATGCTGTATTGAGTAAACCTCCAGTGATTCCAAGATTTCTTGCAAAGACCAAAACCTAAGGACAAAAAGATATACCTGATAGGAACTCGCACTTCTTTGATGACTGAAGTTCTACCAATGGATGTTGCTGTGAAAAGTGGCAGGAGTCAGGGGAACCTGACTCCTGGAAGCAAATGATTTATTTGGTCCCTGGAGATGGTATAGCAGCTCACAACTCTAAAAATTTAAAGCAAACCTTCATATCTCAGTTCTGGTTGCCAGAGGTAAACGCAATCTTACCAGTACACCTTCACCTCCCACCACAGAACTGCTGCTCTTCTGAAGATAGGCTTTGTAGGTCCTCTAACATAACCTAGGCAAACACAGAAGCAGTAGCCCAACCAGAATGTTATATCAGTTCATGGGGACAGGTAGAAAGTATGTACTAGAGAACTGCTGGATCCTACTGTGAAGAGTGTGGATGACCCTAAGCCTGGGCTGCCACTCCTGGCCACAGTTCTCATGTGTGGAACCATGCAAGAGACAGCACCCTTGTGTAGCGTGTTCAGTTCAGATGTTGAGGCAATCAAAGTTCTGACAGTACAAGGCAGGAGGGCAGGGAAAATGTCATGAATATTGCAAATAAACTAGTAGTAACAACTGCCCTGGAAAAACTTGTCAAGGAGAAGCAGAAAGGCAGACAGAACAGTTGACAGGAAAAAACCTCAGGTGAACTGAACAGCAACACAGATGTGGTTGGTGAAAACAAGAAGAAAATTAATGTTAGCCATGCGACCCCAACCTCCAAGCTCAGCCATCCTGGGTTCAAGTTTGAGAACTACCACAGCAGAAAAGATTGTTTCTGCCAGCAAAAGAAATTAACATAATTTAATTCTCAAACATTACATTGACCGAAATAAATGAAATTACTTCAGGTTCTTCTATATGTTTTTTTCTCCCCCACAGAATTTAATTATAATGTGTTTATTACCAAATTTTTAAAAGATATCTGTCAAATCATCATTCTATCCTATCAATACGCAGTAGCAAACACAATTTGCAAGAATGAAACAAATGTTTTGGGTAGCTTTTAAGCCTGTGAGTCTGATCTCGAGTAGACCTCCTGACTTTGTTCTTACTTTCAAATGTCCTTCCAGTTAAAGACAGGTTCCAGCGGAAGACATTGATGAAACCTGTACGGCCAGCTGTAGAACAGAATTCAAACAGGGATGCGATACAATGAAGTCAGACTTTTTTTTTTTTTTTTAAGTTGTTCTCTCTTCTGCTTGTTTGTTTCATTCCTCATCATCTTCAACACCTTCTCTTTCCTTTATCTCCACCTAACATTTTTCCAGCAAAGGTGCTGTAAGGATTTAAACAATCCTTCAGAGCTACTGAACATGAGGCTTAGACATTACACTATTCAGTCTGCTACTACATTTTATTTCTTATCTTTTGTAATCTATTCTGATAAACTTCAAACGAGTTCCCATTTTTCTATGACAGTTGTACCATTCTTTCCCGTTCTCAGTCTATCCCTAGATACCTCTTTAATAAGCATAAGATAAAAAAAAAAAAAAAACAGAAAGTAGAATAAAAAGAGGATAAAAATCATCACATAGACCTC